>CAJVPN010000496.1:0-26449 GCA_910592215.1 Entrophospora candida
TCACCCAATCAAATTTCAACACTACTATACGTACTATACGTACTATACGCACTATACGTAAAGTATCGTATAGTGTTCAACTATACGCCATTTGCCCATCTCTACTCTGGTGGTTTTTTATATAAATTAAAACTATCGTGTATTTTTCTATGTTTTGATTGGTTGAAATCAAACAAATAAAACATGACTTTTCTTTTCTCTTCACGCAGTGTCGTCCGCATAACAATAATGATGAATATAACAATTCCCAGTCCAAATCCCAAATACGGAATACATATTAATATTAATACTCTCCAAATAATCGTGTGTATTCAAAGTACTGAATATTAATTTTAATATATACGAAAATAAGTCGGAACTGGTACAGGAATAGGAAGGTACGAAATCCATGCTAATACTATAATTTGTTATTATGATGTAACGAAGATGGTGATAATAATGAAAGTGTAGCATAGATTGTGCCAAAGCGACAAAATAACTTGATACAATTGTTCTGGTGGTTTTTTATCTTATATTTTTATATAATTTACTAGACAAATGATAGATGAATTCACCAAATATCGGTTGATTTATTATTTTTACCAAGTTTATTTCTTTTTCTTTGTAAATAAATCTCAATTGATGAAAAAACTTCTCAGATGATGCTAAGCTTGCCGGTATTATTACTGTTATTATAACTATTTGTGGCTAGGTTCCTATTCGAATAAAGTTATTTTATTCATTATGAATTCGAGTTTATTCGAATAAAATAGATAATCCGAATATTAAGAATAGAAACTTTGATTATTATTGTCCTTTATCCTGCTAAAAACATTGTTTTTTTTTTTTTTTTTTTTGAGAAAATGTATGTTTTTTTCTTTTGAGTCATTCCAAGTAATATCCGAATGGGCACATCTTTCAACTAATTGTCTATGCTACTGAATTCTGCACTAAAATCCCAGACGTAAAAATGAATGTAAAAGAATTTACTATTATTATCATCTAATTATTTTAGCAGATTGATTTCTGTTGATTCGTAATAGTAATAGTAATAGTAATCGAGATATTTGTAATATTTTCGAATATTAAAAGGGAGTAGTAACGTTGCGCACTATCATGATTTAATAAATTTTTATCCAATTTCTTAATAATCCTATTTCAGAATCCAACAATAAACAACTGTTTCCCAAATAGCATAAATACCATGTGAACCTATATGTAAAAATATATCGAATCTCTGTGAATCTAAACAAGTGAACAAACAATAATGTAAAGGAAAAACACTCTCATAAAGATCTAAAATTAAATAAAATATTTCAATGTTGTCATATGTTGCAGCCAATTCAGCTATATTTATTAAAATTTACAATTGAATTAAGAAAAATTTTCCAAGTCTTTTAAAAGGGTTTTTGCATGTAAAGAATCCATTGCAAAGACAAAACTTTTTAATTTTTTTTTTTAACATATGACTTGTTCTCTATTCTTTAAAGACTTATTAGGGTAACCAGATGGATGAAGAACCTATCCTTTGAGAAAAAAATGTTGAAAAGCTTCGTGGTTATCAGTAGAAAAATAGAGAAAGGTTCTTGTGCTTCTCATGTTAGTTAGTCTATTATCATTGTTAACATAATTAAATCTAGAAGTTACTTTTGCGTAAGGCTATAAGAAAAACTTGCTATATATAATATTATTGAATCCCGAGTAAAGTTTTTTAAAAGTCTTGTGACATTATGAGCAAAGAAATAAAATTAAATCTATCATATTTATATGAAATCATGTGTTAAGTGGATAAAGTTAAATTTTCTTGTGGCATGTGAAAAAAATGGGGTAGAGAATTTTTGAGTGGATAAAAATTATCCGGGAGCCTACTAAACTTGGTTTAGTCGGTTGATCTTTTCACTCGATTAATATGATGATCATTGCTAATTTGGTATATAGCATAACCGAATATTGATGATAAGAATAAAAAGAAAACAATCCTATTAGATTCTTTTATTTTATTATGCAAACAGGGTCTAATATTTTCAATTATAAGTCACAAATTTGGCCAGAAGGCTTCGGAAGTTGGTTTTACTGAATCTCCTTCCTATCGTTTTTCTAGACTTTATGGTAATAATAATTTTTATTATTATTCATATTCGTTTCATATCCATTCATTTCATATCCATTCATTCATCCATTCATTAGATAACCTTTGAACAAATAAGGGAATTTTTTTTTAATTAAAGTTTTTTGAAAAATAGTTACACAAATCTCTCATGTTTTGGTCTGATGGTTTTGCCGAAGGAAATCTTTATAAATAAACAGTCTCATGACAAAAATTAAATATTATTATTATATTTGTAAAAAATTATTTAAATTTTTTTTTGTAAAAATAAAAAAATGCCAGATCTCTCAACATTATCAACCGTACTTCCAAAATTACCCACGGTATTCTCATCCGTAATCGATTATTATCGTTACGGACCACCACAACCATCATGGGACTTGAGGTTCTATTTGACTTACAGATTTTTAAAAAAATCGTTTGATTTAATGTGCGAATATACCATCGAATATGGTCAACAAGGGTCTTTTGCGAGTTTTGGAACCATTGATGATGATATACTTATCAATGAGCTGACATTGTCAAATTCACTTCGTAAAAAATCACAAATTTACATTGATGAGATTCTGAAAGATTATAATCATGTGCTTCTTGATGATTGGAAGAGTTTTGGTATTGGGAATGGACTAGAATGTGAATGGGTCTACGTCAAGGAAAAAAATGAAAAAAATGAAAGCAATGATAAAAAGAAAAAATATGATAAAGTTATTTTGTATTTACACGGTGGCGCATATGCTTTGTGTTCCACCAAATCTCATCGCATGTTTACTTCTAAAATTGCAAAACTTGCAAATGCAAAAGTATTTGGTAATTAATTAATTAATACTAATTTTGAAAATGAAATTTTGACAAAAAAAAAAATTTTTTTTAAACCGACTGACAACATATAATTTTACTTCCCTAAGCAATAAATTATAGACTCGCACCACAAAATCAATTTCCTGCCGCTTTACACGACTCGATAACCGCCTACAATTATCTTATTAACCCACCAAAAGATGCTAATTTCCTACCAATTGAACCCAAGAATATTGTAATTATGGGTGATAGTGCAGGTGGTGGTCTAGTAATGGCAACATTACTTGCTATACGTGACTCAAAATTACCTTCACCAGCCGGTGCTGTTATGTGGTCACCGTGGGTTGATTTGTCTCACTCAATGCCATCGGCAATGGACCCAAAATTTAATGAATCAGATTATTTGACGGAGAAAAATTTTCAAGGTATAACATCTCCTGCGTGGGAAGAATTTGAACAAAAAGCGAAAAACTTGACTGAAAAAATCCAATTTAATGTTGATAATAAACCAAAATTTTGGCATAAATCATTTGATCACGATGATCGTTTACATCTTTATGTGTCTAATGAAGGAGCAGCAATTCCATATGTTTCTCCATTATTGGCCGAAAGTTTGGGTGGTTTACCACCGATATTAGTGGTAAATACTTTTTTTAAAAAAAAATGTGTGCCAAATCTTGCGATGATAAAAAATAAAAATTTTTTTTTTTTGTATAGCAAGCAGGCGATGGAGAAAAATTAAGAGATGAATGTATTTACTTGGCCCATAAAGCTGCTAATCCAGGAAAATATAATTTGCCCTATTACCATGCTGAAAAATTTGAAAAATCACCTTATAAAGCACCCACAAAAGTTGTCCTTGAGATTTATGAAGAAATGCCTCACGTCTTCCAGGTAATTTTTCACAAAGTTTTAAATTTAAAAAATTAATATTAATTACGCGAAATAATAATAATAGTAGGAGTAGTAGTAATAATAATGGTATTTTTAAAAATATAGTTATTCGAGTTTAGTATATTGGCAAACGTATCCTTGAAACGATCGGTTGAATTTATTGAACAATTATTATCAGGCGAAGAACAGGAGAAAGAATTAAAGACTTTACGAGTAACAAGTAAAGGCAAAATTATTGAAGGGTTGAGAGAGGAACATCACAAGGTGCTCGAATGGGAAAATGTTGGTATTGCGCTTCGCAAAAAAACAAAACTATTTTGTAAACCGGTAAACAATGATAAATTGTAAGTGTGAAAGTACATGTGTGTGATTTTTTTATTTTTCGAGTTTGAGATTCCACGTTATCTAACTAAAATTCCTTTCTTTTCTTTAGTTTGGTTAAGAATATGTCACTATTTGCAGCTTTATTATTAGCAATTATTGTTTATTTGATTTAAACTGTTGATTTTTTTTAAAAAATCAATAAAATTCTTTAATGATTAAAAGTGAATAAGAATTCTGCTACCCTTTCAGAAAATAATTATTATTTTAACGACAATGTTAAACATCATCAAAAAAAAAATCATTATTCCAAAAAGCTCTTCTGTTTTTCCCTTTGATTTTCTATGCTAAAGCAATGGTAATGATATTAGTCCAAAACAAAATTCGATATCAGTTCGACCTAGTGGTTGGAACCGTTGATTATCCGGCGAAAATTTCGATTAACCGGATAATCGATGAATATCATTCGACGGATACAACCACTAGTTCGACCCTTACAAAGACATTGTCCTTCTCAAAAATTTTACAGGCCTCCTTCGACTAATTAATCTTTTTTATTTACAATTAGACCAGATGGAAATCCATCTGGCAATATTCTCATTAATACAAACTCCACAATTCCAAATTGTACCAATCCACTACCAATTGACAGCCAAGATGTATTTCAAATATTATAGCTAATTATCTCTTGGAACGATATAACATTGAACAAAAATTGCATTATCAATCTAAAAGACATGCTAGTAATATGGTAAAATCATCATCATCATCATCATCAAGATGTTCAGAACTCACTTTGCTTTTTGCAAGTTGGATTGATACTAGTGTTGGTTTCCAAAACTAGAGAGTTTCGCAACCGTGCGAAAGTCGAAACTAGTTTTGATTTTTGACTATTGACTCTTGATTTAGATTTGACATATAACTTTTAATTTTAGTTTTGACTTTCGTCTCTTCAAAATAGTTTTGGCGGCCAACACTAATTGATAGAAAAAGTTCATCATTAAATTTATTCGGTGAAGTTAAATATAAATTTAAACTTTTATGTCATAGTAGTAGGGATGGTTTAAATCCAATTATATCTCCTAACTCGCCGCCATTATTATTATTTGATTATTATTGCTTTCTTTATTATGATATTTTATCCCGCTACGAATATTGTATTTATTTATTTTTTTGAGCAAACGATGTTTTTTCTTTTATCATTCTAATTCTACACTAAAGAGAAAATTTTCTTTATCGTCTAATTAATTTAGCCTGCTAAGTCGCTTAAAAAATTTTCCAAGTTGAATGATATAAGAAATACATGATAATTAGAATTATAATTAAAATGTATTTAACATACAGAAATTCCGTGTTATTTTTTTTTTTATAGGGCATAAAATAATTAAAAGATGCTTCAAATTTGGAAGTCAAAAATATGCCGAGAAAACGCTTAATAAGCACATTAGATTTTTGATGAGGAAAAAAAACAAGTATTTAGAAACGATATCACAAAGGGAACTATCACCCTATACATCACTCCCGTCTCGTTATAGTGACAATCTCGTTATAGTGACATTTTTTTCAAAAAACAAGTTTTATAAATATATTTGTCATAGTGATCGGGTGGAATTTGATTGGTTCTCTCGTTATTTTATAATTATAAATCAAATAACGAAATTCTAATATTAAATCAAGTTTATTTTTATTAACACAATACTTAACAAAGTATTTATTATTTTCAATTCATTCTTTACAATCTCTTTCTTATTAACAATAAAGAAAATTTTATGAATTGTTTTTTTGATGATTATAAAGTACCTACACTTTCAAAAAAAGACAAAGAAATTGATTTGTGATAAAGTATCTTTCTTTACATTTTTAGCATAACTGTTTTTGTTTTTCTTTATTAACGTTTTCAAACAAGGTATTTAACAACAAAAGAATTATGAAATGAATTATCCAATAATAAAAGAAAATAATTTTGTTATTTTATAATAATAATATATAGCCTTTTTTATGAATCACGTGATTTTATGAACTTTTCGTTATTATTATACGGACATTTTTTGTTTGCCCCAAGAGTGTCCTTATAACTGGAGTGACCTGTATAAGAAAAACAACTTTTGTGCAAATGCGATGAGAAGACTTTTGGAGCTAGTTCCTTCGGTTGTACTTGCAACTTGGGCAATCAAAAAAAAAACCAAGCAAAAGAAAAAAATAGCTACAAATTAAAAGATGCCTCGGATTACAAGGCTATTATATACTGTTGAAGAAAAAACGAATTCTTAAAGTAAAAAATTAAAAAGCTGATTATCTCTTGTAATTTTTGATTAAATACTTTATGGATTCAAGCAAAAGGAGCATGTAAGTTAGAACAAACTCTACATAAGCGAACTTCTCAAGGTGGGGATAAACGAAAATGAATAGAAAAAAGAATACTTTACCTTTCCGAGAAAGTTTTAAATTAAATTGACGGCATCATTACTTTTTTGTTTCTTTTGGGATTGGCTTGATTTTATTAATAACTTGAACATTTAAAAAAATTTTATTGAAAAAAAAAGAAACTGTCGAGGAACAGAAAAAAAATGGGGCCAAGACTACGAATAGATACAATAGCGGAAGTTATAGAATAATTTAAAAGTACAAAAAAAAGTGCAAAGGAATTTAAACAAATTCTCTCAAGTTTGCTTATTTTCTCGGAAAAATACAACCAAGAATTAGAACAAAACTTCAAAGAGATTTATAATGACTTTCACAACAATGAACTTATGGAAGCAGGTGAATTTCCCATTACTTGCTTTAAAAATTGGCAAAAAAAAATAATCGAGAACCTCTTTTTGATGAAAAACAAAATCCAGAATATTTAATAAAGTTGTAGTAGACTTACCAAAATTTTATCCTTATTGCTATGACGACTTCTAAAACCGAAAAGTTATCTAGATTGAATTAATCCATATTCAAGAAATTCATTTTGGAACAAATTCGTTAATTAAATTCGAATTGTGTAGCATCCTTTATATCGAAAGGATCTCTCTATTATGTAAGGCTACGGATATTCAAAATGGCATTATGTTCTCATTCAAAGATTTGTTTTACAGCAGTGAGTTTTTGCTCTAACATATTTGATTATTGAGCCTATACATTTTAAAAGATTGGTCCTAATAGGACTTCCTGAATTTACTAATACAAGTTTTATATTTTATTTATTATAAGTTCCCGGTGCCCTCTATTTTACAAATAAATAAAAATATAATTAAATGTGTGTGTGTGTGTGTATTTATAATGTATATATGTATGATATTATTTTTTTTTTAAATCTAAAAATTTTTAATAAATAAATAAAGCATTCTAAAATTTGTTTTTTTAAATATGTATATATATATTTTTTTTTTTTTTTGAAAAAAGAATTAATAAATTCGTTGGTAATAAAGTCTTTTTTTTTTTTTTTTTTTTTTGAGAATTGATGATGTATCATTACAAATATATTAATAGTCCACAGCATAGCCCAATATATGTAATGTGCTATGAAATAATGGATTAATAAATGTACACCATTAACTGTTACAGCTTACTAACACAGCTTACTAATTATCCAAATAACTAACTGATTGTCTTTGTTACTATCCAACATATATACCTACATTATCATCAACACCCAAAGATCTCATGACTTGTTCCAATTTTTCTTCAACAGTCATGCCGCCAATAACTCCTCCAGTGACATCACCTGTAACAAATTCACCACTGTACATATCATCTCGATTATAATCAATAACACTGCCTAAACCTCTTGTCATCTCTTCTAATAACTTTGGCAATGTGACATCTTTAGCAAAGTAAACGTTTGTTTTTGGCATATTAACATCATCAAGATTATCGTCAAAATTATCACCGAAATCACCATCGAAATTATCACGGTTATTGATAATTATTTTTTTTGGATTTTCTGGCGTTAGAAGCTGTTGTTTTTGACGTGGTTGTACACCAGGTAAATGTAAAGGACTTGGAAAACCATAGTGATATTCCAATTGACCATTTTTTATATCAGAAAATTGTGACACTTGATCATCATCCATCTTATAGTCGAAATCTTGAGGCCGTAGTTCTGAACTTGATACATACTCATCACCAGAATAATAATAGTCGTGGTGATCTTCCATGTCATTACTTCTAAGACCGTTTATTACTTGCCAAACATATGATCCGTCTTCCATTTCAAGTACTTCAACATGTGAATGTTGCTCAAAATCATCTACTACTTCTGTTCCGTTTACTTCTTCATCGTCAACTGCTTCATCATCTTCATTAAATATTATAATTGCACTGTTATTATCACTAATAGTTTGTTTTTTCTCGTTTCTCATACTATTGGAGTCTCTTCTGGTTTCACGTTTTTGAAGTTTACCATTACCTTCAACTTCGTCTTCATCATCACCTTCCTGATCATCAGAATAATCATAATAATCATATAAACTATCACTGTAAACACTTTTGGTTTTCCTCGTACGACCTGAATTCGATGATGCAATACTAGACTTACTCATACGTTTTGATCCAGTGCTGGTGCTAGTATTAATTTGAGTTTGCTTATCTGTTGGAATTGGAGGTATTGGAATATTGTAAGGTGTATTGATAACATTATCTCTTGTATTTGGTGATGGTATTGGTGTGGGAGGACGATTAGAGGCAGGTTTTAATGTTGGAACAACCAAAAGATTAGAACCATCTTCACTCATAATAGACGATTTATCGTTATCTTTTGTTGAAGAAGCAATTGTATCATCGCCTTCGGGTAATGGGGGAAGAAAAGGTTTGGTGATGATGATGGTTCGACGAATAACTTTATTTCGTAATTTGCTATCATTTTTATTATCTTGACTTTCTCCATTAATATCACCATTATCACCATCTGATTTTGAATCTTTATTTGATTTTTGTAATGAAATCTTTAATAAGTTATCATTACTATTTGTTTTTCCACCAACACCATTACCACCACTATTACGACTATTATTAAAAATAGATAATAATCTAGCACTTCGGGAGTCTTTTGATTCTCCTTTGTCATCACTAACATCCGAATAATTATCACTACTGATACCACTCTTGCTACTACCGGCAGAATTATTACGTTTCGGCGGGTCAACAATTGAGCCACCACTGATTGCATTCAATTTTTGATCTAGTTTGTTTTGTTGTTTGAAAGATGCGGGGTTTCTTAGTGGATTACGTGGTGTAATTAGTGGTGGAGAAGATGCTGCTGATGTGACGTCGCTAAATGAGGACATTGTACTAGCTGGACTATAAGATGATACTGGACTACTTGGCATACTATCTGAACCAGTAGTAACTCCACCACTATAATTATTATTTGCTGTTGCTTGCGATAATCCTGCAGTGTTGCTGATGTTGTTGTTGTTTTCATTATGATTATTGTTATTGTTATTGTTATCATCATTGGGAATATTTACAGTAAGATTGGTTAATGGACTTTGATTATCTTGATTCATTTTATTTGAATCAATTTTATTATTCTCTTCACGATCTTTTAAAGATTTTTTCTCTGTGGATGATGATGAATCTCTACCGGAAACGGCAGATTGTGAAGATTGTGATGCGGAACGTGATCTCAGTCCATTGACAACACCGCTAATACCTTTTTTGTTATTAGAATATCTTGTTACCATTTCAGCATGTTTTTTAAGACTGTCAATATCATAAAATGGTTGACGACCTGATGAATTATCACCAACATCATCGACTGAAGTTTTGATGTTGTTGTTATTGCCATTATTATTGCTGTTATTAACATCTGCAAATTTAACAACACTATTATTATTGATATTATTAACATTATTATTATTATCATCGAATCCACCTTTGATAAATGTCAATTTATTTCGTATATCTTGTCTTAATTTTTCATTTGGTTTATTGTTTTCCCTTGTACTATAGGCTCTTCTTTTAGATATATCATTATTATATGATACAAATCGATTATTTAGATTTTCGTCTGAAATGAATTTTTTAGGCAAATTCTCAGCTGACGATTTAGGTGATAGATTATTGTTTGAAGATTTGCTATCGCTCGTGAAAACATCTTTAATTTTTCTTATAGATTTACTTATCACCTTATTATCATTATTAGTATTATTGCTATCTCTAAATGAAATTTTTCTACGAGATCTATTATTTTCATCATCATCGTGTTGATCTAATTGTACTATAGGAACGGTTTTTACGTTTGATGAGGTGGAAACAAGTTGAGGTTCGGATATACTTTTTATTGAATTGGTTTTTTTAGATGGCCATTTACGTATTGGAATCGATTTTGAAGTCGTCATTGATAATGTTGTAGATGAGAAAAGGTGATTTTGTTGGTTGTATTGTTGGTGTAATTGATTTTGTTGTGATAAAAATTCTTGTTGAGATAGCTGCTCAGCTGCTCTTTTTATTAACAATTGATGAGCAATATCTGAATGGCCTGAAGCTATTAGAGTTTCAGTAAGTGATAATGGGGGAGGTTGTGGTTTAGGGGGAGGGTTTAAACCGATACGAATTGTACGTTTATTCGCATCATCATCATTATTGTTATTCATATTATTATTCGTATTATTCATATTAATATTATTGTTTGGTGTATCATTATTATTATCATCATTATTGTTATTGTTGATACTATTAATATAATTATTATCATCATTATTGTTATTGTTGATACTATTAATATAATTATTATTATTAATATTATTATTATTATTATAATTATTATTATTATTATTAATATTATTATTATTATTATTAATATTATTATTATTATTATTATTATTATTATTATTATTATTATTATTATTATTATTATTATTATTATTATTATACATATTATTAATATTATTCATCATCGCATATTTAGGATCATAACCAGGACCAAAAGAATTGATATTATCAAAGCCGTTGAATTGAGAAGTAGTTGGCATTTTTTGTTGTAGATGATTATTGTATTGATACTCATCATCTTCGACTATTTTGAAATTGTCGTACATCATTGACATTTTAACATTGGAATCTAGCGTGTTTGATCTAAGTGTACTAGAATCTGAAGAATTCATTACGATAGTATTTGAATCCATGGTGTTTGATCTAATTGTGTTATTATTGGAGTACATAGTGTATGTTCTACCGTCATTGTTGTTGTCGTTGATGTTGCTGTTATAGTCAATATTAGAAGAATCCATAGAAAATGTCCTAGGATCATCATCATTAGTAGTAATATAGTTTTTATTGTTGTTGTTAATGTTATTGTTATTATTTACAATTTTCATTCTTTGTAATGAAGATGCAATTGTGGAACCAATTGAGGAACGATCAGAAGAAAAATGAGGGGGGAGTTGCTTTGATGATTGTAATTTCTGATACAATAATAATTGTTGTTGTTGTTGTTGTTGTTGTTGTTGTTGTTGTTGTTTATTTAATAATTGTTTTTGTTGGAATAATGATTTTTGTTGTTGAATATAAATAATATTTTCATTATATAGTTTATCATTATATATATAATCATTATCATTGTTGTTATCATCAATAGTATTGTTATTATTATACGCAAATGATGCTATCATTGGATCAGTCGGAGAAGAAGAATCTACAATTGTTTCGTCGTTATAATTAACATAATTATCATTATCATTATAAACATTGTCACCACCTCCATCAACAACGTAATTATTATTATTAACTTCTTGGTTTTCGTTAATGATTTGATCTAATGTTTTCAAAGGAGTTTGTGGTGGATAAATTGGTCTGAAGAAAGGAGTATTTACATTTAATTTTGGAGAAGAGGGTAGACCAATCACGGCATTTTTATTATTGAGCCTTTTACCATTCAAGGTTGTGTCGTTGACGGATTTCATTGATTGCATTGATTGCATTAAACCTTCAGATAATTTTTCCAATGGAGAACGTATCAAAGGTGATGACAAATTATGTGGTAATGGTGACGGTGGAACTTTAGTTGCATTTCCATCGTTATTAGTACCATTGTTGGAAGGGGGAGCAAGAGATGGAAGTGGAAGAAAAGCGGTGGGTGCGGTGGGTGTGGATACTGTAGTAGAAGATGAAGACGGTGGTTGTGATGATGTAAAAGCCAAATGATTATTATTTGATATTGTGGTTGATGAATTATCATTCCACTTATTACCAGATATCTTAGTTATAGAAAGAGGTCTATTTCTGGGAGGTTTTGGACGATCCTTTGCCGGGTTTTCTAATAAACCGGATTCACGGTTTTTCGATTTAAAATCAATTTGTCTAATTTCATTCAAACCCGAATCATCTTCTTCTTCATGTTGTTGTTGTTGTTGCTGCTGCTGCTTTTGAATTGTTGAATTATCATTAATAATATTATCATCAGCCTTTTCTATATTATTGCTATTGTTATTATTAACATTGTTGTTGATATTGTTGTTACTAATATTATTATTATCAGAAATAATAATAGTATTGTCATTATTATCAGCAACAGTATTATTATCAGTATTATTTAATGTTTGACCATTATAAATTGCTGAGCCGCTCAATAAACTTATATTGTTATTTATTGTTGAAAGTGTTGGAGTGTAATTTGGAGAAGTTGATGGTGAAAAATTATTAATAGATCCATTATAATTATATGAAAGTTTTCCTAAAGAAAATAAAAGGAGAAAAAATTTATATTTTATACTTGAGGTGTTTATAATATGTGCATTTATAATTATAACATAAAATACCTGATTCATCATAATTATTATCAACAATATTAGAAAAGGCATTAGTTACATTACTAAGTGAAGATGGTTGTTTTATAGCAATAGGTTTTGATGATTGAAATGGTGATTGTGATGATGATGATACACTTGATGATGATGATGATGATGATAATGATGATGCACTTGATGATGATGATAATGGTGATGCATTTGATGATGATGATGATGATGATGATGAATTGTTTCCCTCCTCACTAGCATTAGTAATGGCAGTAGTATTGTTATTATTTTCACCTCTTCTTAGTACACTAAACCTTTTGGTTAGTTGTGGTAGGATGAGTGAAGTGCGAAATTCTGAGGCAGGTGGTAAAGAAAGTGGAGCGTTAGTACTTGATATTGGTTGATCAACTGAATCTTGTAGTATCTTATTATTGTATTCTTCTAAACGTTTTTTCAAATCTTGTTTCCTCTTGAATCTATTCATAATATATATTTATTAATTTGGAAAGATAAATAAACTTTTTTATTTTTGTCGTTTAATAATAATAAATAATAATTTGAGGAGAAATGAAGATTGAAAAAAATGGAAAGGAAAAAACAATAGAAGTTTAATTGGTGCAAGTGAATATTAGCTATATTTACGGTAGCTCGTGTTTAATCTTTATGTACGGGTATTATTTTTTACCATACAAAAAGAAATAAAAAGAGTTAGGGAAAAGCAGAAATAAAGGAAAGTAAATTTATTTTTTTATAAAAAAAAAAATAATTGTTTATTGAAATAAAAAAAAGGATTGTGTGTGATATAAATTTGATATAATTTGCAATTGGTTAAAAAAAATCAGGTATAATTAAGGTTATTATTATTTTTTTCAAAAATACTACTATTATTTTAAATTCTTTTTGTAATATATATATATTATTTATATTTATATTTACACTATTTATATTTATTCAACGAATTTACGAATTAAATTAGTGAAACAGATAAATATAATAAATAAGAGCAAATTATATTGATGTAAATAGTTTAAGCTCAGATATTCTCGCATATATAAACATGCATTATATACAGTGAATTACATATATATAATAAAGTATATATGGAGCATGTATCATTGAAAAGTAACAACTATGAGGTTTTATGAATGAGCCATCTATTATTTGTGATTATTATATTTATTATCACCTTGCTTAAAATATTTAATTCACCTATCAATTTAATTAATCTCAATCCTAAAAAGATATTTAAGCCGACGAAATCTTAAATCTTAATATATCCTGAAAGTTTACATGTTGTGATTTTTTAGGATTTAAGAGGAACAAAAATGTCATAATACATATTTATGAAACAAGATATTTTTAATTAAAAAAAATCGAATAAACAAATAACAAAAATTATTAATTTTCCGAAATAAAGATCATCGTGTGTCGTCATCATCGTTGTCGTCCGCCGTAATCTTTACCAATTTCAAATCTCATTTTACAAAGAAAGTTTTATATAAATACGCACGCACGCTCTTTTGCTTTGTAGAAACTTACACACACACACGCACACACACACGCATATATATATTACATTTCACTACACAACAATCACATAATCTCTCACAACCAGCTTACTAATTAATCAACTAACTAACTAACTACCAATTATTTTAAAGGTTTGTGGGGCAAGGAGGAGATGAGACTGGGATTAGGGTATGAGAATATGAGAATGTGAACAAAAATAAATTTAACTGAAACTTAATAAATACTCGATAATAGCTCATTCGTTCACGGTACTCAAACGTTTCGTGTGACCATTCGTTAATTAGAATTTACACAAACCATATGCATGTTATTTTTTTTTTTATTGCCAAAAAAAAAGATTCAAAGAAAATGCTATAAATAACAATAGTAACCATATTATGATCATAATTATATAACAGCAAGAGAAGCAAAGAACAAAGAAGGGGAAAAGAAATGGAAAAAAGAAATAATATTTTTTTTTCAACAAAAAAATTTTTAAAATTAATAATATTTATTGTTATTTACTATTATTGTTATCTGCTATTTCACAAAAATAATTATTATTTCACAAAATAATTATCAATCAGAAAAAAAAATATTATTTCTTGGTGTAACAAAATATTAATAAACTTCGTGTTATACCTTCTTTGTGATATTCTGTGATTGATTGATTGATTAATAATGATTATTGATTGATTGATTGATTGATTGATTGATTGACTGAATGTAATGCTTCTAAAAAATAAAAAAGATAAAAGATAAAAAATAAAAAGACAAAGATAAAAAATAAAAAATAAAAAAAAGTGTATATTATTTATATATAACATGTGTGTATAATGATAACTATTATTATTATTATTATTATATTACTATTATTATTATTATAACCATCAACTAAATGTTAAATGGTAATATATTGATTATTTATTTATCATATTATCAAATCATTTTTTATTTTTATTATTAACTAAAGAAGCACTAGAAATATTTTTTTGACTAAACATATGTAAATTATTTTGATGAAAGAATAGAACAGGTTGACCATTTTCCAAAACTCCTTCTTGCATAACAACTTTAGAATTTGGAGTTGAAGGTGTTGATGATGGTGATGTTGGTGATGGTGATGGTGATGAAGTTAAATTAGCACTTGCCAATATCCCACTATTACCCAATCCACTTCCACCTCCAACTCCTGCTCCTATTGCACCTGTGATACTTCTATTACTACTATCACTCATAGATCTTTTCATGTTAATAGATGAATTCATACTTGTTGTTATTGCTTTGTTATTATTATTATTATTATTAGAAGAAGAAGAAGGGCTTGGGTTATGAAGTTTCAACACCATTAAATTATATTTACGCCATCTTTTAATTATAATCAATGTGGAAACCATAAGCAAAATGCTCATTATCCAACTAAATAATATCAATGTCATATTTACTCTACTACAATTATCTTTGTTATCATATATTTCACATACACTATCTTCTTGATAGAATAACGGAATTGTATTAGAGATTGATGACAAGGACCATATCAATGCTAGGAAACTATACGGGATAAAGAGAGAATAAATAATATTATTTTGTATGTTATCCTTTATACATTATATAAATTTATTACTTATTATTTTATTATATATGATTAAACACTAACCTATCTACATAAATATCTTTTTGGATTTGTCCAATATTCCATCGATGACTGAAACGTCTAAATGAAACGCCTAAAATGATATATATATATATTTGTTATTATCTGGCTACCAAAGTATTCTTTAAATAAAAATTCACAATCTACCTACCTATAGATATAAAAGATAAAATACTGATACTAAATCTAAATACATGCGTCAAACCTACTCCCAATTCATCGCCACTTAACTTATAATCTGTTCGATGTAACAAGGCTATAAGCGTGATTTCTATTGAAAATGATAATATGATGGTGGGTTAGAATGGTGTGCTCGTATAACATGAATAACCGAATAAAAATAAAATATTTACCTAGAATAGTTATTAAAGCGTTAACAACTATTTGTGAAGTTCTTACACTCTGAAGAAATGATTTGGATACAAATTTCATTTTTTTACTCTTACTCTTACTTTTTACTCTTACTCTTATTTAATTTTAATAATTATGATAAAAAAAAAAGAGAAAATTCTTGAAGAAATAATTATTAATATTTAATAAAGTTATATAATAGAGCTGCCGCAACAAACAATAAAATTAATTAGTGTTGTATAATAGAAAGAACGAACGAGAAAAAATTATGATTTTTAAAGGACAAAAAACAATAATTTTTTTTATTATTATCAAAAATAAAGTAGTATATTTGAGTACGGTCATAAAGCTCCAAAAATTGGTTTAACATGAAATTCAGTTTTATTTATACTTTTTAAAAAAAATGCTGATTCAATGACTGTTTATTTTATTTTATATTTGTGTTATTTGTTCGTGTAATATGGCAAATAATTAAATTTTATTTATTTGGAAATAATTTGACAAATCGGAAATTATTTTTAATTCATTACTTGCACCATTATTTATAAAATAAATTGTCGTGTTAAAGTTAGTCAACTATTGACGAATTTGCCAAATATAGTAGAAAATATCAATCTATCTATCATTAAAACTTGGTAGAACTAAACCAAAACAAATAATCCAATTAATGACAGAATGAATAAACTTCATAGTCACAAGAATCACAAGTTAAATAAATGTTAATATATGTATTAATTAATTAATTAAAATTTTGGTATTTGCTTTAATTTAAAAAATGAAATTATTTCTTGGAAACAAGGCATAAACAAATACGCACACATGGACAATCGCACATATGATTTATACATTAATATAGTAATAGAATTTGTATATATAGATGGATTCTTTTAATATGTATATATATGTATATATAATTGTTACACCACATTCCTGCCGATCTTCCAGCTCCCGTGATCAACTCATTATCATGCTCTTCTTCCGTCTATTACTATTCATATAATTACTAGTTCATTCAACATTAAAATTAATTCACATGCAAGGGTTAACAAATAGTTTCTTTAAATGTATTTGTTTTATTAATAGATTTCTATGCGCACGTTCACCAAAAGTTGGAATTTCACAAAAGGCAACGTTAGTTATATGGATATAAGATCACTCTATGGCTGATTATTTATTTGATATATAAATAATCAAAGGTTGTAAAAATAATTAATTGTTCAATTAACCGTATTTCACACCTCTTAGCCTCTCCTTTCTCCACCCCAAATCTTTCTTCTCAAAAATCTATGTAATAATTATATATAATAGTAAATAAATAATATAAGCCAGGAAAATTTAAAAATTAAAAAATGAACAAAAAAATGACCTTGATTGTTAATAATTTAAAAGAGTTTGGATCTAACTTAGAAAAATATCTTTTGCAATTAAAACTCCAAAAAAGATTTAGACTTTCTCAGATTGTAATACTTATTATAATCATAACTTTGGGTAATTATATATATATGCGTATTTTTTTTTTTGTGAATCATAAATTTAAAATCTAAAATCTTCTTTATGCATTCTATTTTCCAATCAAAAAGAATTTATTGAATATAAATCATTTAGAGCTTGGACTAAAACATATACTACGTTGGAATCTACTAAATTTTTTAGCAATGATAAGACAATGTAAGCATACCAATTAAATTATTTCTGGATTTAATTATTTAATTTATTTATTAATTAAAAACGCATATCATTTTCTTTTTCTTCTTAGAGTTGAATTTTTTGGTTATAAAAGTTATGACGCTTTTGTTATCATCTTTACCTCAATTGTACTAGGTATGGTTCTCTCGAAATCATTCGTTCGTTCGTTATTTAGTTTTTACACGAATTAATTCTTTCATGATCCATTTTTATTATTCAACAAGTTGTAAATTATTTCTTTTTTACCAAAATCTGGGGTCAATTGAGTCTAGTAAAGTCTTTACTTTATCTCGACGTGTAAGTTGTTACATACATATACATACATAAGTCAAGCGTGTTTACGACAAATACTTAAAAAAAAAATTTTTGTTCATCTTCAATTTAGATTATTGACATTTATTTGGATTTCAGCATGTAAGTATATATCATCCATCATCTTTAAAGATTCCCAATCTAATATCCCAATTTAATTTTCTAATGCCAATCCTTTCCATAGGTATAACAAACATCTTACCAGCAAGACACGATGGTGTATACCAATGCACAAATTACACTTTTGGTGATAGTGAAGATTTCAAGGAAATATGTAAATCCTACTTGATTTCCGTACATCTTGGTTACTTGATGACCTTTTCGTATATATTTGTTTGTTTTTCCGATTTTAGAATGATTAAAATTATGGAATATCAACGAGAAACCTATCCGGAAATAAGGGCTTAATAAAACTATTGGACTATATTATTCGAGAATATTTTTATTTTTATTATTATCAAATTTGATTTTTAATTTCCTGGTTTTTTAATGAATTTTATTTATTATTTATTTTAATGTATTATTAACATTGTAATTATTTAATAAAATATAAAATTCATGAAAATTTCTTTTTTCCTACAAACTTCATACATATTTATTCCCAAGATGAACTCCTTTCGTGTAAACTTGGAAGAACAAGAGGATCGTGTTTTGAAAATCATTCATGTGCACGAGTAAATCATATCAGCCGATTTGGTTTTTTGGATCCTTTTTTCAAACCTTATATCTTATTGTGTCTCGACGTTAAACACGTTAAACATGATGTGTAAACTGGTCAATAGAATGATAATTACCCCAAAAAAATTTATTTGCCCCGCTAAAAAATCTATTTCACTATTCAATAGCCCGTCAAACCAATGCCCCCACCTCAAAACCAATGGTTTTTGCTAGTATAAAGTATTCATAACGTTATGATCATACCTTACTGGATTTTGGGGTCCAAACTTCTTATAACCACGAGTTAAACAAATTTCATGTAACTTTATACAAATTCTTATTCAAATTTCTCATAATACAACTCAATCTTGATTAGAATTATTCGGATTATTCGAATAAACTTTCAATGTAATTCGAACACTCAAATTCATAATAATAACGGATAAACAAATAACTCGAATAAACCTTATTCGAATAGAAACCCTAGTTCTGGTTAAGGCAAGGTTTTCTTTTCAGCCGCACATGCACTATTATTGCAGGTGAATTCTGGTCAAGTGACTCGGTTTCTTTCCAGCTTTATATTCTCTAAAAGAAATAGAAATAAAATAGAAATATATACAATTATACTTATATTATTAAAAGATTAAAGATTGAATTGAATTTTCGCTTTTTCAGCGAGATTAAATTATAAAAGAGTTATATAACATACAAACATAGCAGAGTGTAGTCATGTGATTTTATAATAATGATAAATAATTCTCGCCTCATACGCAACTACATCAAAAACTCTGGGCAATGTTAGAAACCATCAACTCAAACTCTAGTCATTTATAAACTTTTGATTTCTTATTTACTTGGTGAAACTGTCGAAACAACGACACCAACAACAATACTTCCAGAATATATTAGTAAACAAACATTTAAATGACGATTCAAGTATAAAATCTGCCAAAAATGTTCATAGGCTTCTTCACAAAGTGAAAAAGTACCAAGAGGTGATCGTGGCCATGATATGAATATATGTTTACTCAGACACGTGATCCAACCATATTACAAAAACTCGTAAAAGAATGTTTTAAGAGACTGGATAAAAGAAGAAGAAAAGTTGCCTGACAGCAATTTACTTTTTAGTTTATTGATAACAGTTCAATATCTACCTATCGATTTGAAAGCGTCGTTAGATTGTGTTTCGGGTACCGTTGATGTTTTTTTTAAAAAAAAGAATTAATTGGTTTATTTATTGAAATCTGGTCTAATTATGATAATTCGCTGGTAAAGGCTTATTCAATCTGATTCACCCGATAGATTTTATTTCACCAATTACTCTCTCATCCCTGAATGGTACAATAAGAAATATTTAAAAAAACCAAATTCATATTTATGATTTGTTACCATTTTTTTATTGCTGCTATAGTGATATCTTTAAAATTATACATCATTCTTCAATAAGCAAATTTATATTTTGATATCTTGATTTATTATTATTGTTGTTATTAATGATTGTGTCGTAATTGATTTTAATTTATTCAACTTTATTATTGGATCTTTAACAACATAAATAGATAATATGAAGAAATAATTTTGATAACTGAAAAGTCGTTAAAATTCAAGTAATGTTCCCAGGATCGTGAAAATATAATAGAAACCTGCAAAACCACCAACAACAACTATACGGTTCTTTTCAATAAATTGGAAGAACAGTAAGGAATATGGGGAAAGAAGGCGGATGATGAAACAAAAGAAAGGAAAGATTTAAAAATATTGATGATGAAGAGATAATAAATCAAAGTTTGGATCGTTCAACGATAGGAATTAAAAGAAATTCAAAAGGGTATCGGCCTGAATGGTTTGTTTCGCCAAGAAAAGAGAAACGAACAAGAAAAAGGCTATATAGAACAGATACCATTAGAAAATATAGAACAAAATAATAATAAAGAAAATTTATACCAATCAACTCTTACAAAAAGGGTCAAAAGAATCAAACTTGAATAAAAAGATCCCTATAAACGATGAAAATAATAACAATATAACAATATAAAAAACCTAGCAACTTCAAAGAAGTAAGGCCTATAGAAGATTTTACTTGAACCGAAAGAAAATTAGCAAAAGAAGTTTTTGACTAAAGCAAAAGCACAACAAACAAACAATTACTATTACATATAATGGTCGGCGTGGAATATAAATTGCAGAAATTTTATTAATAAAAGAGTATCTTCTAAAAATTAATATACATAATGATTTGCTCAATTTTTTCCTTTTAAAATTTTTGCAATGACCATAAAAAAAAACCCATGATTCTTAAAAAAAAAAAAAAAAATAATATAATAATAATAATAAATTTTCCTTATGTACAATTTTTATATGGTGTAAAACTACCATACTCCAAAATTATATTTTATATTTTATATTATATAAAATTAAATAATTTTATTTTTCTATAAATTAAAAAAAGAATTTATTCCTTTTTATGAGATAAATTAATTTTTTTATTTTGGGATTTTTTTGATCCCAATATCCCACGACAATTGGATGAACCACAATGACATTGTAGTGCCTCCGCACCAGCAAAGGTCGAGAAATTATAATCGTAGGTGAGTTCTGTTCCAGCAGGGACATTTGCTGATGCAAAGACACCCACAAATAATTCGCCATTTGGTGCACGCCTAAGAATTGATTTAATTAAAAATATAGGTATGATGATAATAATAACATATTTTTAAGAATAAATCTTTAAACAAGTAATCAATTTTAACTCACCATTTTTCAATGTGGCAGTTTGGATCACAGCTGATTTAAATAGCAGAAAAAAAGATTTTTCATTTTATTTATATCTTATGAAAAACAAAATTTAATATTGAATTTAGTATTTTACCTGTGGTTAATAAACCTTGCATCAGTTCCACGCTCAGTTCCATCTAATACTTCCCCTTTTTCATATTCTAAAAAGTACGAATGTATTTTATTCTTGTATACTCCTTCAATTCGTTCCTTTGCCATATCTTGTGTTATCACCTCACCACGATATTCCAAGATCAACTGTCCTTTTCTTATAAAATTTAATGTTTTAAGGCCAAATCCTTTCCCATGAGTCTTAATGTATCATAAATATTTCATAAGTTTATATAGATACATGTACATATATATGTTTTAAAAATAAATAAATCGTATATACAAAAAAAAATTTTTTTATAAATTTACCTCAAATACTCTTAACACTTTCACACATTCTTTCCTCTGGAACCTTTGATTTGAACATTTATCTCCAAGAATACAGTGTTTGGGCGAGCATTCATAACACATTGCTCTAAAACCATTTGAATTTTCATGTATGTAAGTGAACAATTTCTTTTATTTACTCTTCACCATAAAGATGGTTTATTTTATTATGTAAAATATTTACCTGTTATGACAGTCTTCGTTGCATCCCATCCCACCATCACTAGGGACTACACATTGACATACTACTGGCTCTTCATGTTTACGTTTTCGTTGAATAAATAAATCTAATAAATCACATATATATGCATGTGTGTATATTGCGAGTGTGTAAAGATATCATTGTCAGTATTTAATTTCTTACTACTTGAAAATATTTTACAATAAATATCTTACTCATTTGGATTTTTATATATGGTGGTGGGCTTCTTTTCGTTAGTCCAAGTTCATATTCTTTTATAAGGTTCCATGGTAATTCAAAAATTTTTTTTTCTTTTGTTATAATTTTACCATAATTTGTAGGTAGTGGAAGGTAACTTTTTGGAAAGTTGTCTAAAAGTTGCATTTCCTTTTTTATACTGCCACGAGTTCTATATGTTGCTTTTGCCGTCGTCATCGAAGACTCATCTCTCTTTAGATCAATCGAGTAGAAACCATTTTTCATATACTCTTTATTATTCCAAGGACATCTCAATTTATTATCATCATTATTATTATCATTATCATCGGTATCGGGACCTTTATTATCATGTTCAGAAGTCATAGCGTTATCTTTATCTTCGGAATGTGATTTTTTACTCTTTGTATCGTTGTTTTTGGATATTTTTTGTTCCTGTAATTTAATTGATTAATTTTAAAAACATAAAAAATTCAATTATCTAAATTTCATGATTTACATAAGTTTATAAAATATAATATGTGTAATATTTATTACCTTTCTATAACTACTAGTCAAATTGTCTTCAGAATATAATCTTTTATTAGATGATTTCTTTGTATCATTATTTTCAGGTAATATTCTTTGTTCCTGTAAATTAGTTGGAGATGTTTGATTTTTAAATTTTCTTATAATGTAAAAATAAATAAATGCGTATATATATATGTACATCATTACCTTTTTATAATTAGTAGTCGGTGAATTTTCATTATGAATAATATTGGTTATGCCATTATTAATATCATTATTGATTGTTGAATTTTTATTAGAATCTAAATCATTGTCAGTAATAGAATTTCTTCTACTAATGCTTTCACCATCATCATCATTACTAGCAACGCTTCCATTATCAATAATTCTATCAACGCCATTAACCCTGCTACTAATGTTTTCTTTACCATCTACACCATTAACGTTTCCGCTACCACTAACTCTGCTAACATCATCATTACCATTAATTTTATTGGTATCATCATTACTACTAACGCTTCGACTACCATTAATTCTGTTAACACTATTAATATTTCCACTACCATCATTACCATTAATTCTGTAGATACTATTATTACTACCACTATCATTTATTATATTGCTTATACTTAAACCGCCTTTACTCTATAATTAAATTAAAAAATTATACAAACACAAGAAATTTAGAACCAATAACTTAACAAGAAATAAAACACGAATATTTTTAAATCATTATTCACCTTTAAACATGTTTTAAGAGGTCTATGGTGTCCTAGGAGACGAAGACTTTGAAAAAAAATTTTGAATTATATTTATTTATGTTTAGTAATAAATTCAAATATACATTTGTTTATATTTTTATATCCAATTAGAATAAATAATACTCACTGAATACTACAAGCATTACAAAGCCAACCATTACCAGAAGGATCTCTACGCCAAAGGACAGCTTCACGCCTCATGCAATTAAGATTCCCGCATACACGCTCACTATTAGGAGCTTTAACTGTGTCAACATTAGAATTAACAGTGTTAATTTGTGGGAAGTATAAGGCTTTTGAGACAGTTCGCGTAATGTATCTAGGTCTTCTTGACATTATTACTTTAATTTATTTAAAATGTGTAAAGAATATATATATATATATATATTTTTGAAAAAATTAATCAATCAATCGATGATAAAATTCTTCAAGAATTTTTTAATTGTAAAAAAAAATTTATTCGGTTTGAAAAAAAATTTTTTTTTATTCATACACGTAATACACTTATCGATCGATGAATTATATACAAAATTTTTAATACTATTACCATTAATACTACATATATATAAAAAAAATTTTTTTGTTTTGTACGTGTTTTGTTGATCAACCCCCAAAAAGCCAATACGTAAATTATTTTTAAGATTTCTCCTGAATTATACTATACGTAGCTATTCCTTTTAAGCAGTTGAAGAAACTCTTTCTTTTCAAAACATTTGAATTATTATTATTAGTCACAAATTTGTGACCATCAATAGAATTTTCCAATTGTTTTGAGTTAACGACACCACTATAGAACATTTTTAGCTTAGAAACCATAACCACCATCTTGTTTAATAAATTTTCGAGATATTGTTTTTAAAGCTGTAAACACAATAACATACATATCCTTTGAAATGGGATCCAAAATCCCAAATTCTATTATATATAGCAAGTAAATATTTTTTCTTTGATAGACTATGTTCTGTTAAGGACTTGGCCTATTTTCTTTTTGTGATGTTCCGGGAGCATTACATAGATATGATTGCATACTACATGACCAAAACATTTCTGGACTAATTAATTGGCAATTTTGTAAAGCATAATAAAAAATTATTAATCACTATTCGACTATTCTCAAAATATTATATTCAAAGGCTCATCACCATCACTATCATCATCTTCCAGCACTATCATCGCTAAAAACATCACTCACTTCAATAGTCGCATCTTCAATTTCGTCAAATGTTTGCAACAAAATCAGATTGAACTCGTTTTGTGCATTCATTAGTGATATGATATGAAATCATAAATATATTAAATAAATTAATCGAATACATGAAAAACATATAGTTAAATAATGCATTATTTAATTGTTTATAAAATATTGTTTATTACAAAGGACCTATATTTTACTGAAAAAATGTGAGATTGATAACCTTTTCTGGTATTTTGATAGAATTTCCAGAATTCTAATATTTACAAATTCTAAAAAAACAAAAGAAAAATAGAAACAAATCAAAATTTTAATCATAATGAAGCTGATGGTATTTCTTTTTATCAAGAGCCTGGCGAATCCAGTTTTGGATTTTTTTGGCAGCTTCATTGTCCTTGTTACACTTATCTAGCCATTTGTCAACCTGATTAATTATATCATGTGCCTCTTGTAATTTACTTTCCAACCATTCAACATTTTCTTGCATGTGTTCCACTGCACTGTCAGTTGTTGACAATGAATTCAATGCTTGCTTAACATTTTCATAATGGATGTACCTAAGAACACAAATTTTAATGAGTTTAGATGATATAAGAGAAACAACAAAAATATTAAAATGGTGTCAACACACTTAAGATCTTCCAGCAAATCAACATATTCTTCAACTTTGTCCATACTAAAAGCATGATTATTAATTATTTTATTCAAGTTTCCTTTGGTTACATCCATTTTGCTCTGCAGCTTATTAAGCTTCACAATCACATCTACTGTTGGTCCTCTCAAGAGAATAATATACTTGCGCCTTTTATGCCTCAAGGAATTCTGGCAAAAAATTGTTACTTCATTATATGTCTTTTCTAGCAATGGATCATGATGAAGTTGATGGGATTTCTTTCGATCAAGAGTCTTATGAATCCAGTTTTGGATTTTTCTAGCAGCTTTATTGGCATTGGGAGAATTGTGGATCTGCTGAAACCATGTTTGGATTTCTGTAGCTGACTCTTGGGTCTCATCAGAAGCTTCAAACTGCTCATTATCATCATCATCATTATTATTATTATCACCTTCATTAACAATAGTGACAGGCATTGAGTTAATAGCTACTGGTGATATGATTTGTTGAAGAGCAAAATGGAATTCCTCACTAGAAGTGTATTTAAGCTTCACAACACCATGTAGCTCAAAGCTGTGAAATTTTGAGATGCTTCCACAATTGTAATAGACAATAACCAGAGAGTCAAAGCCATTCTCCTTCAAGTCATCATTCAAAGTGTTCATAAGGCGAAAAAGTGACCTTGATATAGAGCCATCTAAATGTTAAGAAAACAGTGTTATATATTATCTATTTGTGCATGCTATATAGCTGTATGCATATCATT
>CAJVPN010000497.1:0-26429 GCA_910592215.1 Entrophospora candida
ATCCTGTTAATTATGCCGTCACTTCGTGACGTCATAACCAACATGATATTTTTGATCAACTAACCTATAACTAGGACCTATAGGATCATTAATTATCTATTACTGTCATGGTAGTGTGCGCCCTTTTCACACCAATAAATTGATATAAATCTTAAATAAAAATTGCACATTTATGGAGAAAGGGAAATTAACCAGCACTTTACAATTTCCGTTATTACAACTACACTTGCCGCCCATACTCAAATCCTTAAAATCCCATCCCATCCCATCCCATCCCCATCCCCATCCCCATCCCCATCCCATCCCCATCCAACCCACCAACATTTCTGCAATGGTTTGCAATATAATAATAATGCTTGCCAGGAAGAAGCAGCTAAAGATTGATTTAAGATTAGAGAAATTATTACCATAAAAATATTAAATCTGGTTAATCAATTCCATTGACTTGTAGGAAGTAAGGTGCAATATTGTAGTATTGATACCACAGCCCATTACAGTTATGATTGAGCCCAAAATGTCCATATTCCTCATTCGGATGCAAGATTTATTACCTTAATCCTCACAAAGTTCATCTCTTTGATATCCAGGACAAAGGAGTAAGAAAACAAAACAATTATGTTTTGGATGAATATGAGTTAGTAGGAAAGGGCCTAATGGTACACTCAGCATAGTTTTTGATGGAATTAAACAGCTAAATAAAGGTAAAAAATCACTTGTGATAATGCAAGTGGACAAAATAAAAAAATGTATATAATAATTTGATTTTCTTTATATTTAATAATCTGCAGCTGCTACGAAAGCATTGAACTGGAATTTTATGGTTCCTAGACATGCAAAGTTTAAATGTGATGGTGATAATTTTGGGTTAATTAAAAGTTGTATTGTAAAAAAAAATAGTTGATTGTGTGAATCATGTGGTTGAGATGATAAACAATCCAATATTATAGGATTGAATAATACTCAACATTATGAGGTAGGTAAAGACTTTCGATGCTTAGGTATCAAATTCATTTTTGGAATTTATTTTCAGAACTACTGAGTATTCAAAAGTATCAAGATTCACTATGCCTATGGATTGCAAATGACAAGAGTATATAACAATATTCACCCACTGGTAAGAGATGATGAATTTAAAGATATCACTTCCCCAAAACTTTCCTGCTAACATTGATTAGAATTTGAGACCTAAAACTATCCAATTTGGTGACTTCAGATCTTATCTTTGTGGGAGTACTCATGTTGTCAATACTTTGGAAATTGGAGAAATTACAATCCATGATGTTAAAAAGAATAAAGAAGGCAGATTAAAAGTCAGTTATGACATTAGTGAATAATATTCAAACTAACGTAATAATCTTTATAGTCAAGTAATTAAATTAGTTTTCAGTATGTGTATTTGCAATCTGATAATATAATTATGACAACAATAACAATTAACATCATCTTGAAAATATTTTTTCTATACATGTATACAGCCTTTTTCTTGAGTTTACCTTTCTAAGCTGCCTTAAAAAAGTGATTTTGTAAATTATTAAGGTTATCTTTTTGAGTTGATTTTTTTATAATTTTACCCATCTTTCTTTCCCGAGAAGCATAATTTTCCGATTCGATGTAAATTAAAATGGGGTAATTTCATATAGGAAATAAAGTTAATGATATTTGGTAATTTTATCATCTGGTGTAATCTTGTCTGGTTTTGTCGCAGTATACCAACATATACGTTGCACATCGAAAGAATGTTCTAATAATAATAATAATAATAATTACAATAACAACAAAGTTTCAAATTTATATCATATGTAACTTAAGTTTTGATAAATATTTATGCAAAACTTAATTTTTCAAAATTTGATTTTATTATCATCTACATATGAAAGTCTTGGCTTTTGTTTTTTTATTATCATCTATCTGTGTTGTCACCAACTACTCGAATCATTTTGCACTTTAGGTTTGATAAGTATGTTTTATAGTTTTATACATTTTTTTGTATAGATTAATATAAAAAAATCGATTCAAATTTTTTATTAAAAATAAAAATAAATTTATATCAGTTTATCTCAAGAATTATCAATTTTTAAAGTTTGATTTTATTATTTATTACTCAAGCACGAAACATTAAATTTTGAATATTTATCAAAACTAGTGATGTTAGCCGGTTAAGAAATTTATTGGTTTAGCCGGCCAAAAAAAATTTCTGCTTTAATTTTTGCGCGTCTGGAATTTTAGTGCAGAATTCAATGGCATAAACATTTAATTGAGATAGGTCCACCTACATTACTTAGGATGACAAAAAAAACATACATTTACTCAAAAAGCAAAACACAATACATCATATCAGGATAAAAGTCAAAGTTTCTATTCGTAATACAAATTCTTATTTTAATTCGAATTATTGTTATTCGTTTTATTCGAATTATTCGAACTATTTGAATTATTATTATTCGTTTATTCAAACTATTCGAATTATAAATAATTTGAACCATTAAAGGAGAGATATTATAATAACAATAGTAAAATAATAGTAATAGTAATAACAACAGTAGTAGTAATAATAATACCAGCAAGATTAATACCATCTGGAAAGGTTTTTTGGGATTTATTAGTTCTTAGCCGGCTAAGGTTTTTCTATCACTAAACAAAACCCAAGCTACACGTGGTATTTAATAATATGTAAACTGCGAGAGTTTGAACTGTGGTTCGGGCCAAACCGATTAAATCGCGGTTCAATCGTCCCCATCCCTATTTTTAATGCCTTGACCAATCTTTCCAAAATATTTTCTACCAATTGAATATTTATTTATTCTTTTTTTTTAACTATGTTTCACGAAATGTTCCGTTGAATTATTTGCCAAACTTCATCTTCACTATCATCATTATCAGTTTCTATAAATTGCTTCAGATCATCAATCTTTTTAAAAAATAAATATGCAAGTTAAAAAAAATGTAAAATGAGTCAATTAACAAGCAGAACAATTATTTCAAGGCAATATTAACATCATTTATTGTTACAATTGAAAAATTGTATTTTTGTTAATTTAATGTTTTCTATAATTTATTGTTTCATCCTTGTGATTAATATCCAATTGTCATACAAGGGTGACCATATTAAAATGCTAGGAAATCCAAATTTGTTAATAATGAAATAACCAATCCCATAAAAATTATTTTAAAGTTTAAATTGAGCATATACAATACATACATACAAGTTCTCCTAACTACTTGATGAATTTTATATGGAATCGAAAAATTTTTTTGGCATGTCCATTCCATAATATATATATATATATATATTTAATAATCCATCCAATAGATTGTTTGAGCCGGCGGATCTTTCCATGATAGTTCCCAAGAATATGGTATATTATTAGAATTTCCGGAAATAATATCCTGCCTGATTTATATAGCACAGTGGTTCACATTAATATTAATGTTGCATGTATCTGTAACATTAATATTAAGTGTACACCTGTCCTGTTCCTTATTGTGCAATGCTTATTAGGTAATCCATAAAGCAAATCATGTGTTAAAATCATATCATAGTACAAATAGCAAGTATAATTTATTCTAGTTACCATTTCCATCTGTACAAGCAACATCGGATGTGTCTTTATAATCAAATACTTTAAAATCAAAGACTTTAAACCATGTTTCTGAATTATTTCGTTGTACAGCTGTAACACATCTCTGTTTATCAAATTTAACCTGCCTATAGTTGATTGATTGATTAGTATTAATTTCACTCAAAAAAAATTTTTTTTTAATTAATTAAAATAGAAAATAAATCACAAATGAGTTTGCCAGATTTCATGTCCCACATGTGTAATGCTTCATTTGTACCACATATCACTTTGTCTTTTGTCATGCTGGACTGGAAACATGTAGGGTTTGCATTCATGAATACCATGAATACCATTATGGGAGTTGCACAGTAAAAAATCCCTTAAAAACACTTGATTTTAATAGTGTTGTGACCCTGTGTGGCCTCATTACAGTATCCGTGAATACAAACCTAGAAACATGTTATTTTACATCCTGCACATTTTCCTGGATTAACAAACATATGCTTTCTTTTATAATTATCTGCATCCATTATAAAATAACAATGGTAACAGTAATAGAAGCTAAATAGTCATCTGAAAGCCAAAGTGCCTTCAATGTTCCAAAATTTAATCATACCATCTGCATTTTTACTAAGATTTTTTTTTTCTGTTGATGCAAATTGATTTTTTTTTCTTGGAAACAATCTTATTTTTTGACAGATGACAAATGTGAACCTCCTAAAGAAGAAGTGTAAACAACTAACCAGATGTACTTTTTTATATTGATATAATGTGGTGTCTTTTATTTTATAAATATTTTAATTGAAATCAAAACATGGAGCGGAACTTGCTGGGTAATAAGATCCTTATCAAGATGGTAAATGATTGGTATTCTGCTTTTTGTATTAGTAATAATAATAATAATATTATTATTATTACAAGATGTCAAAAAAACCAGCCAATAAGTTTTGAAGCTTGAGTCATGAACAAATAAAACTCATTGGTTAAATTTTTTAAAATGATATAATTTTTGTTTTAGTATTTTGGAGTTGACCAATTGTTACTACATAGTGAATCTTGATTTAGTGCACATTGATTTAGCAGATACTAATTAAAAATCTTGGTTTTATGGATAAAGTTCAAAGAATTGATTCCATAATAAAAACCTTCTTGATATAGCAGATATCTCCATTTAACAGATTTTTGGAAAATTTTCCCTAATTGCACAAACTATCTGCTAAATTGAGATTCACTGTGTATCTCTTAAACGGTCAAAGTATTCTTTAATGGTAACACAAAATATTATTTTGATCACAATCTTGCATTCTTATTGGCCAATTTAACGATCTGCAAAGTAAAAGTAGTCAATCGACCAACTACAGTTCACTCTCTCTATAACGGTCCGCCTGATTTGGCAAAAAAAGGCCGTTATAGAGAGAGAGCGCGCTTGCAGATAATAGTCATGTGATACAATATAAAGATTTTTATTTTATATGATAAAATATATTTAAAAAATAAATGAAATAAATGAAAATAAACTATTTATAATTTGCATGCTTATTCAATGTTAAAAAAGCTATCTAGTGTGGATTGTTGTTGTGAGTTAAAATCAATTTTTTTCATTCTTCTTTTAAGACTTTCCAATAATTTAAAATCGTCCTCATTTAATTCTGATTGTTGGTCAATGTAAATTTCTAATGTTTTTAGGCTTCTTTATTTGTAACAGGTGGAGGTTCTTCGATTATTTCTTCCTGGCTTTCATTTTCCTCTGGTGGATTAATTATTGTAACTATGTCATTTATATTTATTTCATCACTTACGTGAGAGTCATCAATTTCAATGTATTCAGATGTGGATATAGGATTAGGGAGTGCAAGTTCATCAATCAAATTTTGCAAATCATTGAGCTCCTTACATTCAATGAATTTAAAATTGATGACATATTTTCAATTTCGTTGGAATTAATATCATAACCAGGTAAAATCCCAGTTTTTTTCCAGCAGTTAACTATAGTTTGACTGGTAACTTTTTTCCAACCTTTTGCTGTAAATTTAATTGCATGTTTAATTGAAATTTATTCATATTCTTGACCATTTCTCTCTTCTTCATAATCACTAATTTTTTTTTGCAAGAAAAGTTTTTTGTAGTTCACCTCGAAGCTGTTAATTATTCCGGCATCACATGATTGTAAAAATGTTGTTGTGTTTGGCGGTAAGAAGTAAACTCTTACATTAGTTTAAATTTGTTGATTCAGAAATAGAATGAGTGGGAGCATTGTGACAAATAAGCGCGTAATAATTGTGACACACTTAATTTCTTAATTTGGTAATGATTACCTCAAATCATGATCGTCTGTTGTTATAAACAACATATAAAACATATGAGAGAATTTTCAGAGGCTGGCCGTTATACACTATAGGAAATTTAATTAAGAAAACCGTTATAGAGCAAGGTTTTTATATAGTAAAAATTTGGTTTCTGATTTAATGGAGGCCGTTATAGAGGGGCCGTCATAGGAAGATTTTCCGAAATGATCTGCACCGTATTCACATGCTCATACTTGCTTGTTGCTTGTTATTTTCTGCTTTTATTCCAGTAAATAAAACTTTCGATGGATAAAAATACCATATTTTACATTAATCTACCTGTAAAGTTTTCAATATTATACAAAAAGACTTTGTCTCTGATGAATATTAAATTTAATCGGATTGAATTTTTTAATAATAGAAATAAAATTGCTTTATACAAACTTTTTGTGAAGTTATGATACTAAAAAAACATTAAATACTTGTGCTTTCTAATAAGTTTTATTATTATTATTATGGACAGTGTGTGACAACTGGTTGATATCATAAGACACTGATTTTATTTGCAATTTATTATTTTCCCACCATTATTATTATCCGCCATTATTCGCCATGATTGGAAGGTAATGTTCGCACAGAATATTCCAAAATCAGCTAAAAAGAAGGAAAAGCATAATTTGCGTAAAGTTATAGGCATCAAAACAAAAATATTTAGATGAATATTGCCAGGTTGGTATCATTTCAATATGATGATCCATTTAGGAACACACAAGGTTCACTTCACTTTTTCTGGTTTTGTTGCAAATATAATGTCAATGCACTTGGGAAACTTACTTACTCGCAACCCAATTAATATTTCACTACCATCCTCCTTCCAATTGGATAAAACTTTGCGAGAGAAAACAAATCTATTTGAGAGAGCAATGGTAAAAATTGTTTAAAAAACCAATAAAACCTTGAGTTCCTTATATTTATTTACTATTTTTGAATAATAAGTGTGTCAGCAAAAAAAAATAAAAAAACCTGAATCCATGTATTTATGTTTATATGCGTAAAATTATGAAATTTCAACGAATCAAATCAATATTATTTTTAATAATCCTCTCAACTCTAAAGTCCATGTCAAAAATTATAATTTTGTTTATATAAAATCGCGCATTATAATTTTCTTTGATTGCACCAAGAAAACCTAAAACCTTAATATTAACGCTTAAAATCAGACGAATTTTCCGTGCATGTACTTGTGTAATTATTATTATTATTATTATTATTATCCATTCATAATATCCGACTCAAAAAACAACAACAATAATAATAATTTAAATTTGTGTGCTAAATGTTAGATACTATAGACATAAATCGGAAATGATCGATCGAATATTTTTTTATTATCAAAAATTTTTAAATTAAATAAAAAAAAAAAAAGTTATTAAATTTTTTTTAGTAAAATCTGTTATTTTTAAAATGATTAAAAATAATTTAGCCAATTAAGCTTATCGATATTACAAATATGATGAAACTTAAACAGTAACTGTTTGCCATAATAATCTTAAATAAATGGCTTATTCGGATCATTTATTTATACACATATTAATATATATTTGGAAAAAATAATTAAATTTTTTTAATTTTGTTGGATATATGTATCACGACAAACTAGGAGAAAAAAAAAATAACCCAATCATCTTTTCTTTTTTTTGTAAAATACATATATTTTAAATTTTAAAGATATCCTTTACTTTAAAATCTTTAGAATTTAATCAACTTTCATTAAGAAAAAATTATTTATTAAAATCATTTATATTTTATTTCAAAATAACTGGGATTAGAAGGTAAGTGAATACAACTTTATTGTATTATTTAAATATAATAATTATCAATATTTCAAAATATCACACAATATTATATTACCACAATTATTAATTTCAATTTTGCAATGTTGATTAATAAATTTGAATTTTAGATTGAAATTTGGATTGGGTCAGTTAATTTTTTTAATTGTTAATTTAAAAGTAGAATAGATTGTGAGTAAAAATATTATACATGCATATATATATATATATTAGTTAGCTAAGTTGTTTTTCTTCTTCTTTTCTTCATAGAATGAAATATAAAGGTCTGTAATTGGTTATACACAATTCAGATATTAAATTATTCAACAAAATAAATAACAACTGCAACAAAAACAACAACAACAATAATATACATAAAAGCGTTCATCGTCATCATCATATTCATAATTGTAATCAACACCAACAACATCAATTTTCACAAGAAAACGACGATATAATAATGAGACCTGGGCCTGAACGAAATCGTAATGTAAGATCTACATCCTCCTCAAAAAAAGAATTTTCAATGTTTTATAGTAATGGAGATAACTTCGAACACACTTTTTCACAGCAAGTCATAATTATGAGGCGCGAACGAATGATAAGGCGCGTTTTAACTTTTATTATCATGGCTATGACATCTGGTTTCATGATGTATATTTGGCTAACGCCGGTAGACTCGCCATCTTCCTCCCATCCTTCTGTTGTTAATTCTTACAATAATCCCTACACACACTCACAACAAAAAGATCAACTATATTCAAATACAAACAATGATAATCATCGCTATCAACAAACTCGAGATTCCGCCACCACTGCTTCGTGGCCTTTAAAAAATAACGACTTATCTTCAAATAAAGAAATACATCTATATCGTATATTGGGTAATGATTTACCACCAAGACATAAGTCTGGCCAAGTTATACAAAATGTCGGTTTCATATTAGCAAATGAACCAACTTTTCCAAACACAAAAAAATGGTGGGTCCTCAATCGTATAGTTGATCAGAATTACGAAGCGGCGTTGATAGAACTATTAACAAAATATGATCAGGATTATTTGATAATTCCATTTAAAACAGATGAATATTTAAAAAAAGATTTCAAACTTGAAGATTTTCCTGAACCTGATTTTTTTCATAGTTTTGAATATTTGAATTTTAGTAGAGTTGCAAAATTGAGAACTATCGATTACACATATCATGATAAAAATCTTTATGCTATGAATAATGTAAGTCGTGGCATGAGCCGCAAGAGTCCCCTTCGAGGGTAATTATTTGATTTTTATATTTTAAAATAATAATAAAATAGTAATAATAATATATACTAATAATAATATTTTGCCTCTCCCCCCCCCCCAACAAAAAAAAAAAGAATGGTGGCAGAAATTTTGCATTAGCTCATGGTAAAGCACAATTAAATAGTAAATGGATACTACCACTTGACGGGAATTGTTTTCTGACAGTAAATGCTTTCAACGAGATAGTGAATAATTTAAATGAATATGGTCAACAGTACAAATATTTCATTGTGCCAATGGCAAGACTAACAGATAATAATAAAATACTGGTGAATCCTGATGTAAAACCTGAGACTCCAGAGGAACCTCAAATCATTTTTAGACATGATAGTAAGGAAAAATATAACGAAAATATGAGATATGGTAGAAGATCAAAGGTACTAATCATTTTATTTACTATTATTATTTTATTGATTAATTAATTAATAGTATTAATAGTTAATGTCAATGTTGTTGTAATAGCTTGAAATGTTATGGAGATTAGGTGTCCCTTCTCCAAGAAAATTGCTTAATAAACCGACAGTACCTTGGGAATCAAATGATGCAGCATATTTAAAAATAGCAAAAAACAAATATAAACCCATAGGTTGGGTATTCAGATTATTCTCAGGACAAGCATCACAAGAATTAAATAAACGAGAAGCGGGTGCCCTAAGAGCTTTTAATCGTTTGTTAGCAATACAAGATTTCTTGGATGGGATAGATGAACGAATTGCTAGATCGGCACAAGGTTACAATCCTGATAATTTATTTTTATACAACGAGAAACTACTATACAATAAAAGATTAGATTATTGGACCGGTGATCAAGAAATAAATCAGGTGGTGAATATTTTGATAGAGAAAGCTGACGATGTAATGGAAAATGTAAAAAACTTCTATCAATCAAGTGATAAAAGTATTCTAAGTGACCTGAGTACTCAAGTTAAATTTCTACCATTATTAAATGATGAAATTAGTAAGATGAGTGTTGACGAGGAAGAAATTGATAAAGATAATAAATTGCTTCAAGCAGAAGATAAAGAATACCAAGAAGCTGTCAATAAATATTTGAAAACCATATATCAAGAAGATTCTCAATCTCAACGAGAAAATCAACAAGTGCAAAAAAATTCTAATGGTTCTGATTTCTTTGATAGAGAATTGATAGAAGATACGCACCATCTTTTTGATGAAAATCATAATGATAACGAAAATGCGAATGAAGATAAAAGTGAAAATGAAAATAATGAGCTAGATAACAACAATATTGGAAATGGGCTAGATAATGATAATATTAGTAATGACAATGATGCTAACAATGATAATGATATTACTAATGATAATAACTTGTCACCAGAACAGAATAAAAGTCAATCGTCATCAGATCCATTATTAAGTCAACAAAAACAACAAGAAGTTCGCTCGGGAACAAAAAAAGATCCATTACTAAGATTTGACAGAGATCAATTTGGTCAGCTTGTATCACCTACACCTGTTACACTACCAGAAATCAATGGCCAAGAGCTATTTGAAAATATAACAATATTATCATTTGCACATTATTTTTCAAGTAATGTTGATTATTCAAGATGGGCTGCAAATTTAATTAGAACTTATATATTATCTTCGTACGCTGTTGGTGAACAAGACGAGATACATATATCAGCTTATAATCAAGATCTTGAAACAATAATTGATGAAGGTTACAGCTTCCCACATCTAAACAAGATTCCTAGGAATGTGCCAAAATTCATAACCAAGCCTAATACTTATAAAAATGGTTTTGATGGATTACTGCTATCCTCGATAACCTCCAAAAAATCAAATCCACAATTTCCTTTTGACCTATTTACAACAGACCCTAGTTATTTTTTAGACGCAGTTAGGTTGTTATACAAAGCTAAAGCATTGACACATCATGAATTTCTAATGGTTAAAAAGTTTGCAGCTGATTGGTTGGAATATTTGATTAATAGTTCTAAGGGCATATCAATCTCCAAGTTGGCAGATCATCGAGGCATATTATATGATATACAGGTGATAACGTTATCAGGATTTGTAGATGATATAAGGTTGTATTTACGAATGATAAACCGTATCAGGATGAGAATAGGCAAACATTTTTACATAGCAAATGACGCATCTATAAATTCAGAAATCATACAGCCATATGAAATAATGTACGTGAAGAGGTTGATAGAACGGGGGGAGATCAGCGCGAAGGATTTCGAGAAAAATGTTTTCAAGTACAAAACCATCAATCTACAATATTGGATGATGCTAACAAGGATCATACAGAATGTAGGAGTTGGTAATGATTTATGGCAATATTCTGCTAAGGATGGACAACGATTATCTAGGGTTTTGAAGGGGCATTTAAATAAACATTATCGTCATACTAAACCAAAAAATAATTATAACAATAATATTGAATGGACAGTTAATAAATTTATTCATCATATCCGTGATCACATTCATAGTATTAATAATAGTAGTGATGGACAAGAATATTATAATGAATTATTAAAAAGATTTGGTGATAGTAAAGAAGAAAAAGAAATTATATTAAGACCATTGATCCATATCGCTCAATTAGCACATGAAATAAGTGATATAAATCGTGGTAATTGGCATGAATATGGTGACGAACATGATTATTTCAAACATTCATTAACAACTTTTGGCACTAAAACGAATCTACTTAACAATAGTTCGATTAATAATATTAATAACAACAAATCTTCAAGCACGGGTGCTTGTGTATCTATTAGTAATGATAACAATGATGATGATTATGATTGTAAAGATTATTTAACAAGGATGGTTACGAAACAATATGAACAATTATCATTAGATATAAAATTAGGGATAGGGAAAGAATCAAGAGAACGTGCTATACCACCTTTTTGGATGTTTGGTTTAGGATAATAAGAATAATTATAATTTATGTAATAATATTGTATACAGTTTTTTTTATTTGTTATTTAAAAATTTTTTGAATGGATATATTTTAATTTTAATAGATTTTTTTAGAATTTATGATTTATATAAAAAAGTATTAACATTTTTAAATTAATAAATAATATTTTTTATCTTTGTTAGATTTTATTTATAAATATATATTATAATATGATGATGATGAACGTTTTCTACTTGATCATATTTTCTTTTCGTGCAACTTTCGTAAATCATTTCCGATTTATTTATTATTGTTGTTTTCCCGTGACCCATAAATTACTATTTTACACCACTCTGTCTTCTTGCTTTACGCGATGATAGATGAATCTTAACATGTTGGATTTTGTCAGATAGCGGCTGGGGGAACCCTTTGGAGCACAGTTCTACATATGATGGTTACAATGGGTGTGATACTTCATGACCAAATCGTACAACGTTCTTTCCATGATGGACAAGTCCATGTCCATATATTGAAAAAACTAATTTCGGTGACAGAAGATCCTTTTTAAATTTTCATTGATTGTTACGGAAGCACTTTTTTAAAAAAAAATAAAACTAGAATGACCATTCTTTCATCTTATAAAAATGATAAAGATCGACATACACGTGTACAACTAAATTAATAAACGCGTGTATGGGCAGTGATGTGCATTGGAAGATTTTGGAAGTTTGGAAGGCCATTTGAAGCTTCCAATCGAACATTCCAGCCAATAAAATTCAAGAATTAAAAATCAAATTTCTGTTCCTTAACACTTTTTAACCAACTGTTAAAGGTATATTATTGCCATATAATAATTGCTAATTGCAGAAAGGTCTTACATGTGTTGTATGTGAATGTGAATTTCAAATTCACATAATTTCGTTTTCATACATCCATAAATTTTTTGAGAAGCGTAAAAATATATGTGCAACATTTAAGGAAAATAAATTCACATATTCATTTATTTGTACAAAATAAAAAAAATAATTTTTGAATTTTTAAAATGTTTTGAAAAATGTTCTTCCATGTTATTGCTTTGCATATTTTAATTCAAATATTGAGGATTTGTCTTTCAACTTATATTGGTAAATACCTGATTTATTATTACAAAGCTTGGTTCTACAAAGACCAACTAGGATTTTATTGGACCAATGGCAAAAAATAGAACATTCGATGACAATACATACAGTCAATCCAATAATGATATTAATATATATTGGAAATATATCCTAGGAGATTATAAAGAATTGACAAGTGTAGCCTTAAAAAATTTTGAAATATGCATTAATGCAGCATTTATTGAAAAGATGTGGCCATGAATGGGTTTTTGCACACAAATCATTGAAATTGATTGAGTAATTCAAAAGATTATATATATCATTAAACATGATTTTTTAAATATAATGATTTCTTTATATTCTTTTTTTAGAGTTGGCAATGCCAATTATGTACTTCTATTAATTTTTTGGAAGAAAAAAAGATTAATACAAAGTGATGCACAATTCTAATGCAAAACCTATTGAATCAAACTTTTTTACACAAAATATTGATAATAATTGGAGTATTAAATGTACAAAGTGTTGACATAGAGATGGAGATATTTTATGTAATTATAGCATCCAACAATTGATTCAAGAGCAAAATGGGACTTAAAGATACATTTAATTCATTACTTTGAATATTTAATTCATAATAAATGTTGTTTGTTATATACAGTATATATATACAGTATATTAACATATGATTTGTTATAATAATAAAAATTTGTTATGCATTTCATGTGAAACTACTTCATTGCTCCAAAATTAAACATGTATAACATTTCAAAAAAAAGCATTGGAAGGTCATTGGTCCTCAATTTATCACGTGATTGTTTTTTGATTGGACCATAATATTGATGGCGTGTAAGCCTTTCCAACCTTCCAATGCCCTCTATCATTGGAAGATTGGAAGTTCCAATTTCTTTCAATCTTCCAATGGTTTTTTTTAAAACAATTTATTTTTGATGGAGTTCAAGATGACAAAATGTGAGTATTGTTGTTTGGCATGATTTGGTTCTGAAGAAATGTTAATAACTAACCAGAGGGACTTTTTTTTATTTGTATTGATATATATAAGTCTTTTTTAGTTATTATAAATATTTTAATTGAATCAGAACATGGAGCAGAACTTGTGGGGTGATTATAAAAGATAGTATTTTTCTTTGCATAATCATAATCAATGTTATTATTATTATTATAAATATCTAATTTCTCTCATTGGTGTTACTTGGGTGTGCATGCTGCCCAAAAAGGTTTCCTGCAATGATCCTACACTCTAGGGTAAAGATGGTGGCTGTACAACCAAAAAGTCTTGCAACTCTGTTGAAGAGTTGTAACGTTGGGTACACATAAACATCCAGATCCATCAAATAAATGTTGATATGTTTTGTATAAATTAATTATTCCTAAATTTTCTGTTGTTGTAGGTCCCGAAGATGTGACCTTATGGATAGGTCTGACTGTATATTAATATATATAAAAAATTTTTAAGTTCGTGTAACTATTAAGACAATGAGTGTTTATTAGTATAATCGGAGTTCCCATTCGAATTGTTCCAACTAATTTTAGTATTCAATTACATCAAATGATTGAACTTTTATTCAAATAAACTATTTCGAAACTCTGAAACTGTTTTTAAACTCCAAAACTAAAAAGCAAAATGATGTCATAAGTGCTTCATGTGGGAAAAGTATATATAATCAAATCTTTTTTCAAAAATGAAACTGAAAATAAATAATTTTCAAAAAGATTTATTTGCATATTATCACGTGATGAGAATGTGAAGGATATATATATATTATTAAAGTCATACATAATAATAAACCGTAAAATCGTAATTCCGTTAATTATTTATGGCTTATAAGTATTGCGAACTTGTTATCTAAGTTATTTATTATGGAGTCACCAAGTCTGGCATACCTTTATTCAATAATGTTCAAAACTAAAATCATTATATACAACTATACTGCTTGAACAGGGTTTCTATTCTAATAATAATAAATAAGGTTTATTCGAATAAAATGAATAACGAATAATAATAATAATTCCATAATTCTATAATTCTATGATTCGAATAAAACAAATAAACGAATAAATCGAATAAATCGGATAAAACAAATATTTTTGATATTTAAAACAAAATAAATCGAATAAAGGATAATTCGAATAAAATGAATCAAACAAATAATTCAAATAAAACGAATAAATTCGAATAAAACGAGTAATATGAATAATTTGATTAAAGCGAATAAAATAATAATCTGAATAAAACAAATAAACAAACAATTCGAATGAATGAACAATAATAATTCGAACAAAACGAATAATTAGAATAAGAATTTGTATTACGAATAGAAACTCTACTCTATTATGGAATCACCAAATCCGGCACACGGCTAATAATGTTCAAAATCACAAGCAATATAGTAAAACTAAAAGGGGTCCCTAACTAATAATTAATGTTGGCCAAACCATTAATCATCAGAAAGGGTTATGAATCAACCAATCACGTCAGCTTTATTGATTAATTACAGTCAAGGACCAATTTTATGTGGTAATTTCTATTACCAAAGCGCCAGGATATTATATTATTGAAAGGTTAATTATTTATTTTTATTGATTAATTTTTTCTTTTCACTGAAGAAGATTTCAAGCATATTTGTACTTCTTGAGGTATTACAAATAACATGACTTTTTACATGATTTTGTCCAATAAAATAAAATAGAATGATAAAGGATCACTAATTAATGATTACTTTTGTTAAATGCCAAAAATGCGTCATTGATGATGTCCTGATCAATGATACCTGACGAAATGTTTTTGTGGACAGGAAACTATTTCGTCAAATTAGACGAAATATGACAAAAGGGGAGAAATATAAAATTGATTAAAACAATAAATTTATATGTGCTCTTAAATTTATACTTCATTGAAATGTCGGATGGTAGTCAGCTTCAATTTGTAAATGCTAACTCAAGTGTTGATGACAATTCCTCTTAACTAAGAAGACCAGCACCAAAGAGTCTATTAAAATCCTAAAGGTCATTTTTCTGCTAAATATTTGTACTGTCCAAAAAGTTTCAGCATGAAAGAAACGTCAAGTCTTGCGGCTCATTTAGCAAATCACTGCATTGGATGTGACACGCATAAAGACTTGTCAAAACATTTCCAGATTCAATACAATGCTCAAAAGTCGATGCATCATAGATACCGTATGTGTGAAATCAATAATAATAACAGGGATTTATTTGTTTAAAAATTATTACTATTTAATTAAATCATCATCATTAGGCATTGAAACCCTTTTACTGTTTGTGATTTCATTAGAATTAAATTATTTTTGATCGTAGTAAAGGGCTTTCTTTGGAATATGATGATGCAAAAAGGTGGAAAAGAATAAAAAAAAATAAAGTACATTATTTGAATTTTAATTTCCACGAATTTGCAACAATAGCAAATCTATGTAATTTTTTCCATGAATATGATACATTTCTGAAGAAAACATGAAATTTCAAATCACGGATCGGTTTTTTTTACAGGGGGTACAATAGAACCATCTCAGGAAAAAAAGATCTAAAAAAAGTGCTGCCGGAATGAGTGATTATAGAACGCCAGATACAACAATTCATGTGTAAAAGTCGCATCATCCCGTACCACAACTTTTTGTGTAAAGGTTGACGATTGGCAAATTTTATTTCACTGATTCATTCACCAATTAACAAACAATTCATAATATTAGATTTAAGCAAAACCATTCGCTGGTAGATTTCCTATGCATAAAACGATGAACTGGGAACTAGCTTATAAGAGAAATCTGAATGATAAATTAATTTTATATCAAAAGCTAATCGTCCCAGATGACCATTCCAAAAGTCTGACAGAAAACGCCAGAAAAGAAAATCAACGCTACTGATTCTTCAAAGGAAGCCAATCTGTTTGATTACGATTATTATAGGTAATTATCGCGAGAATCCTTACCGAATTTATATGTGGCTCGGGGGATTTGTTTATTGTTACTCGAACGAATTAAGGTGGTGCAAGATGCAAGCCATGAGAATTTTGCAGAAATGTCTAGGACTTTCTACAAAAATACTTTATGCTCAGTTAGCTTTACAGTTTCGGTAAAACCTTAAAAGTATTCGAACGCCTTGAATTAAAATACATATTGTAATGAATAATCACATAATAAAGATCGTTATAATATTGTTAATCGGCAAGGCAACCGTTGCAAGTACACGATCCAACACTATTATTGCCTACTTTGCCTTTCCCGATTAGGTAATTGCTCTTTTCAGCAAACCTCATAGAAAATTTTCAAGTGCCCATAAAGGGAAATTGTTTCATCTTTATTAAAAATACTAATTTTTAACTAGTTCATATTTTATATATTAATGTGTATGTGTGTGTGTGTACTCGTAATACTCATAAAATTTTATTGTAACAAAAGTTTTTGACCCTTACAATTTTACAGATTTTCCAATGGCATTACTATTATATTAGCATGATCAACAAGAACTAATCTATTGGAAAGACCAAAAGGCAAAGAAAGGGTCTACTCTGTTGTACAATTTATCTTTGAAATCATCATCTTGGGCAGCTATAAACTGGTCACTAAAATTTAGACCCCCGAAATTTCTTTGTGAAATAATAAATAATAATAATATTATTAGTAATAATATATATAATGAAATGATTGCAGTACGCCCTATTAATATATGCTAACTAGTATGAAACCTACACATATACAATCTAGTTATTTTTATTTGATAGAAATAAAAAGCAAGCCAAGATCCTTTTAAAAAAAATCTACAACTATTCTAGAAAAATAGAAAAATCACAATGAAAATTTATTCTATTTCACTTACACAACATAACACAAAAAAAAATCAAGTACAAAAAACGTATTTGTTTTAACTCTCCTCTTTAAAAAAATAATATATATCAGATATTTGTAAATTATTTAACGTTTTTCCCCCAATATATTTATTTCAATTGTTACCTCTACCACATTTTAATAATTTCCTTTTTTCCCATAATATTATTTAAATATTTTGTTATTAGTGATACAATTCTAAAAATTTTCCACTTTAATAATGTCAACAATCACAAAACCTTCTTCTTCGAGAATATCAAATATCGATAAATCCACAATACAATCATGTTCTAAGTTACTTGATGAAGATGAAGATGAAAATTTTGAAGCAACAACAGCAAAAGAACCATACGAAACCAAATACATTAAATTGTCAAACATTGAAGCGTTGGATTTTTTTTTTTCATCAGATCAATCAACTGAAACCTTTTCAGATGTTGTTTTAATATTAATTCACAAAGCTATTAATTTAGCATTTGTTCTTTGTATGGTATCTTGTTCTTTGGCTGCTGGAATGTCGTTGATTTATAACAGGACCTTAAACCTTTTCTCATTTAATACTAGCTGGTCAATATTTTATATAATCAAAGCATCAATATGGGCTTATTGTTCTTATAGATTAAATTCATCTTTAATGTCATTAAAAGATGCAATTATGAGCGCAAAAAGAATCGCAATGTCAATATCTGTTATTCATATTATTATTCATTGTTCAAATTATTATTATCATTTATTTATGGAATCACAAAGACCATTTAATTCTATAAATGAAAATCCTTTATTCTACTCAGGGACCGTATTCAGTTTACCATTTTTTCTATTTTTAGAAGAATTGCTAGAAGCTTATGAAAAAGAAAGCTTTCGTAAACGAGCATTGCTGAAAGTTGAACGTGAAAATGCTCAAAAATCTGTTTACAAAGCAATTGATAGAATTACTGAACGCAAAGCATCTTATTTGAAAGTGATAGCTTGTCAATTAAAACAAACAACAGATTTAGCAATCAAAACTTTAAAACAGTTATCTCCTGCTGATTTCTTAACACAACCTCATGAACAATTATCCGCTTGTTCCATCTCATTCCCTACAACTTCAATCAAAGCCATACACACTTCACTTAAAGCTGTCAATTATATTTCTTCGCATTTGGATATTTTATCTTTATTATTATTTACTGATGTTCATAATGCCGAGGAGATTATTGGTACTTCGAATATTAGACGTGAATTTGATATTGGTGAAATGATTCAAAATGTCGCTGATGCTTTGGCTGGTGTTGCTGCTTTGGCTAGGGTTGAATTGGTTGTTTATCATATAGATTATGGATTGGAACATTTGAATGTTATTGGTGATGTAGCTGGTTTTAGGCATGCTTTATTAGATGTATGTGTGTAAATTTATATAAATGAAAAATCATATACATACATGTGTGTCTGTTACTTATTAACAAATAAATTTTTATTTTATTATCGTTATTTTAGTTTATTAAATGCATATTTGATGGTGCAAGTCCAGGTGCATGTGTGGAACTGGGACTTCAGATTAGGACCGTTGATAATGATGAAAAAGAAAGTGTAATAATCAATCCACATGATAAAGTAATCATCAAAGTCGAAATAATTCATAATGCTAGTACGTTAATACCAAGCGATGGTGATAAACCAGTTTTGGTTTGTCCAGATGCAAACTTGACTTTCAAGGTATTGAATTATTTGGGTGCTACATTGACAGTAGACGAAGAAGATCATGATCATGGCCGACAGAGATTCGAAATTACAATCGAGATGGAAGCTGGTTCTTCATTGAATACATCGAATAATTTAAAAGTCAATGAAGAGATGTACCATCGTTACCCAAATTTGCGTATAACTGGTGAACCATCTGTAGAAGAATTGATCAAGACTTCACAACTTATGGGAGGCCAAAGAGTAGCATTATTTGCTACCAGTAAAAGTTTTTTTGCTAAACATATCACTAGCTGTTTAACCACCTGGGGAACTAATATATCTCATGTGCCTATTGGAGGTGATGATTTTGAAACTGCCTCTAGGGCAGACTCCGTTTCTTCTGATAATGATAGCAATGATAATGATAATAATTCACCTGATAACAATGATACAGGAAATCAAGATGATTCATCAAATCTACCACCTACTTTTATAATGATTGATGACGATATTGATACATTGAAACAACATCTTAAACAACTTAGTAATGCTCCATTTACAGGATTATCCTCCTTATCATCAACCATGAAATCAAGTCTTGCCATGGGTCTTGGTGTTACTGGTCTTGGCGGTAATGGTGGTAGCAGTAATAGTCGAACGAAGAAACCGCCGCCTAGTTTACCATCACAAACAACTGCTGTAATTTATTTCACCTCTATAACAAAATACAAACTGGTAAAAGACTCTATTCAAGACATTGTATCATCGAACAATAATGGAACGTTTACTTTACTGCCACAAATATTGGTAATCCCGAAACCAGTAGGACCAAGAAGATTTCTTACCGCTTTTCATACAACGATCAATCAAATAGTTGTAGATCCCGTTTATATACCGATTGCTACTTCACCAAAGAGTCCTATGGATCAAGTGATAATGTCAGATTCATCTAATAATTATTTTTCATTCACTAGAGCTGGTAATACTGTGATTAATAACAACAACAACAACAATAACGACAATAATATTTTTTTCTCATCATCGTCATCTTTTTCATCTGCTACTACTACTGGCGCGATTTATCGAACTAATACAGCATCATCTTCATCAACATCAATTAATTCCACACCAACAAATAGACCCAAAAATGACAGTAGCAGTAGCGCTTCTTGTCCAGTAAGTCCAAAAATGCAATTCAATTATAAAAAAGCATCAAATGGATCTGATGATTTTAATGTTGATTATAACAACATTAATGACAAAAACGACAACAAAAAAATTAATAATGGCAACGGTGGAGGCAGCGGTGGTGGTGGTGATAACAATGGTAGTATTGAGGTTGGCGGTGGTAATAATAATCCTATACCACTGTCAGTTGGAATTAATACTGGTGGTGGTAATACTATCGTTACAACACATTTATTATCGCCATCCCAACCACCATCTATACGTACACAAATACCGTCACCACTTGGATCAACATTACCAATATTAAACTCACCACAAGAACATGACAAAAAATCATCATCAGCATCAACACCACTACCAAAACAAGTATCCCCAAAACCAAATACAAAATCACAAAATAGTCAATCATCAAAATTCACAAGGAATGCTAGAGCCGGTAAAAATAACAGAAAAATACCAACAAATTCAGAATATGTTATTCCGCCTATTAATGTTTTGATTGTAGAAGATAACCCAATCAATCAGGCTATTTTGTCGACATTTATGAGAAAGAAAAAAATTAAATATGAATGCGCTACCAATGGACAAGAGGCAGTTGACAAATGGAAGGAAGGCGGGTTTCATTTGGTATTGATGGACATTCAATTACCAGTGATGGATGGTATCAAAGCAACAGAAACCATAAGAAAATTAGAAAAACACCAACAAATTGGTGTATTACCGTCATCTTCCATATCACAGCATGATCAACAAGAGGGGGGCATTCCTTCATCGACATCAATATCATCTACCACCACCACTACAATGAGATCACCAGTTATTATTTTAGCATTAACTGCATCATCATTATCATCCGATAGAAAAAATGCTTTAGCAGCAGGCTGTAATGATTTTCTGACCAAACCTGTTAGTTTAGAATGGTTAGAAAAAAAGATTTTAGATTGGGGATGTATGCAAGCATTGATAGATTTTGATGTGTGGAGAAAGTGGAAGAAAGATGATGATTCAGAGTCGGCAAAAGCGATTGAACCAAGGAAAAATCAAAGAAGTATTAGTACAGCTCAAATACAAAAGACTAGAACTTACATTGAAGAAAATGATCTTGTAGGAAAAAAAACAATTGTATCGCCAATTTTGACCAAAAACAATTCATCCCCATCTGTACTTGGAGTCAAAAAAGGCGGCAATGTTGATGATGGTGATTCAAAAACAACGGAATCAGTAGTTTCAATAACAAAATTGACGACAGAAAATTTAGAAAGTTATCAACCTGTAAGAAGATCATCAGTAGTATCCCCTGTGACATCGTCCCCTATAACGGCTACTATTTCTTCCAATAGCAACTCATCTAGTTCCAGTACCATTATATCTAATTTGCCAAGAACACCAACAGGAGGTGTAATAATTTCACCTGCTAATATGATACCATCATTACCATCAACTCCTAAAAATTTTCAAGTATCACCACCTAGTAGTATTGATAGTATTAATAGTGGTCATGGTGGTAGTAATAATATTAATGTTAGTGGTACAAGTGCTATTAATTTTCCTATCCATAAACAATCGTTCGTTCTTAAACAAAGCGGGTTGTCAAGGAAATTACGAGCAAATGATGTTGACGAAGGTACTAGCATCTGAAAAGAAAAAAAACTTATATATATATATACATATATTAAAAAAAAATCTTTTTGTATAATATTTTGCACACATATATACACATACACACACACACATACACACACACATTTTACATACATATACACATTTTTTTCATTCACATTTCTTTTTTTTTTTAAAAATTTAGCAAATTATTCCGATTTTTTTGTGGAAGATGGTGCAAAAGTTTTGGTAGATGATTATGACAAATTTTTTTAAAAAGAAAAAATTATAATGTTGAAAAATAAATTTTTTTCTTGCATAGAAATTTTATTTAATAATATTAATAGTAATAATAATAATAATAAATAATATAACGTATTGAATTATCTTGATGATTGTAATAATTAGATTGTTTTAATTAATTAGTTTATATTTTTATAATTAATTCATTATTAATTATAGTAATAATAAAAATTTTTTAAATAACTTAAATATACAAAGAAACCAATATAAAAATTCATCATTATCACCACATTAATATTCAAATGAACCAAGAAGTAAACCAAGAAACCCAAGAAATACCAGTATTCCAAATTCTTGATTTCAAAATGTATAATACTACCATACAAAACACCAATAAACCAAACAGAATTAACAACCTATCTGTCCAATCACTTTGCTCCAACTTGGTTATTAATTGTTTTGAAGAACGTATTATTGATGTTAAACCTCTATATTCATTATGTGTTGACTTTAAAGTTTTGGATGATTCGTCTTTTATCAATTAACAATAAAACAAATTATAAATTGAATGAATAACATTTAATAATCAATACTGAATGATGAATGATGATGTATGATGAACGATGTAGTAGTAGTAATAATGATAATGATAACTACCGAGCACTTTTGCAGAATAGACACTTCTTTCAATTTCTTGCTGCATTAATTGTGTGGTACGTCTTAAAGCTCCTGTCACATCACTTGTAGAATTTAATATAGCATCTTCTGATCTATATATAAATGTATTTATATAGATAGATTTGTTTCAATTTCAATTACAAAAAACTTCAAATGATAATTATTCGATATCATGATTTTTTTTTCTAATAATGTATATTTTTAATACATACGAAAAGTTTCTACGTTTTAAAACACCATCTCTTTTATCATAATCATTATCGTCGCCATTTACTTTTCTGGATAATAACATTTCACGTTGATGTTTAAATTCCTTTTCTATATTTTGTTTTGATGTAAGTATTGCTCTTCTGATTGAAGCTTGTATTCTAACTTTCCCCAAATATATATATATATTTGCAAGTGTTTGAGAAAATAAAATTTATCAAGTGACAATGATTAAATCATTGATGAAAAAAAAAAGAATCAACATACTGTTTAAATTGTTCTTCATTTTTTTTCAGTTTATTCAACACAAACTGCTTATCTTTTTCCTTTTCTTGTTCGTCAGCTGATGACTTGACATCCTATGTCGTGTTATTAACATTATTATACAACTGTTTACATATCTCATGATAATTGAAAACGCTTGATATATATATATATATAAGAATAAGTAACCTCAATCCATTTATCCAAATCTTTAACTTCTTCTTTAATTTCCAAGATCATTTCTTGTTGTTTTAATAAATCTACAACATTATTTAATTTTGTTATTTGATTTTCTAGATCTAGTTGTTGTTTGTTTATATTTTCAAAAAGTTTTTGAAGATCTGGTGATAAAGAAAAAGAACTATTAGATATTTGTGCCATGATATTTTTAACATTTAAAACAAAGAATATTTGATACAAATCCTGTACTACCAATAGGGATTAATCCCAGGGGTAGATTACTAGGTCCATATTTGTTTAACTCCTTTGTCCTTCGTCTAAACCCAATTCACAAATACTAGCTAGCTTTACAACACGTGAAGCATCAAAGAATTAAAGAATCCAAATATGCTACACCGTCAGCAGAAGTTGCAGGTACTGATAATATTTTATATCAATAAAGGACAACAATCGCCATGGTTTTGCTACTGTTGTGAAATTTTTCTAAAGTTTCATAATTTACTTTGACAAAAGGGATTTGAAATTACTATCATCTCAGGTAAATCGATTAGCACTTGTCTGTATTGCTATTTTTGCATCTTAATTGGTAAAAATATGAAATTCGCATCTTGTTTTCCCTGGTAATAGTAAGAAGCATGCCGAGTTATAATCAAGTCGTGTAATATTTAGACAAATCGGTTTTACGAATTTAATACATAAATTTCGTCGTCGAGGTTTTTTTCCTTTTGGTATTAAATCTTCTTTTCTCCAAATAAAAATCACAAATATGATACTAGGCTTGATTCTGACTTGTGAAACGGGACATGCTATAGTGTGTCGCGTGTTTATTTCAATAAACGGGGAAAATAAAATCAAACAATTTATTTATTGAATATTTAAAACAATAAAAAAGAAAAAATTAAAACGCGTTCGAATTGTCTTTAATGACTTTAACGTTAACTACGCGTAATAATAAATAAAATGATATTAATATTAAAAAATAAAACGCACTTGAGCTGTCTTTAATGTCTGGATTCGAAACGACTTTTACATGGTACATAAAAAACAGTACAAATTTTTGTAACATTAGTATTAGAGCTTGATTTGATGTTAAAGTTGTTCTTGTATGGCTTTTAAATATTCAAAATTAATGATTATTAGCGTATTATTATTATTATTACGAAAGAAAAAATTATCGAAGTAGAAAATATTCGGTTGGGAGCTAACCAACAATGAGTATGAGTGATCTAAACTTGGAATGATTTTCTTTTGTAAGCCGCATTAGTATTTCAAGTTGAGAAAAAAAATTTACCCGATATTTTATTGTCATTTGAATAAAAATCAAATTTAAAACGTTTATGACCGGAAAGTTGGCTTTCTATTATTATCTCTTTTAACTGATTTATTTTGTTGTCGTTATAACAGAAATAGTAAAGGGAGAAGAAAATATGATGATGATTCATTAGCTCCGAGGTAAATACACATTTTAAAAATTATGATTAATGTGTTTATTAATGTTCATTAAAAGTAATATTATCGTTATTATTCAATCTGTCATTAATAATAAGACGTGCAAAACTTCATGTTCATGAAGATGGTGTGACACATATATGTACTGTATGTACAAGGGTGAATATTGACGCGGTTTAATCAAATTTGGAAATTCACCAATTTGTATATATGGCAAAGTCGAATTTATATGTCAAAATGTGTTAATTTAGACACCATATATATCACCTAAGGTGCAGGAAGCCAGAATCAATATTAATAAAGTTATTCACTAAATCCAATTAAGGACTATTTAAATTAAAAGGTGATTTTGAGGGAATTTGTGTCATTTGTTTGGATGAATATAATTGATCAACCATTCTATTTTAACCAAGAGTTAACTAATGCACATTGTAGTAACCAAATGTTAAGACATGATGTGAATAATGATTGAAGTTTTTTTGTGAGAAGTAAATATTTGATATAAGATTTTGATTAGAAATGATGGAGTTATTCCTGCTCCAAGATTTACAGGCATAGTCAAGGTTTGACTGAGTAAATGTTGTAGTAGTTGGTTGATTTGCGTACATTTAGAAGATAACTAATTTGCAAAATAATTGATTGTTAGGTTGTTGATCATGTGGTTGAGATTAATTGACATGAAAATAAGTGTGTGGTGTTTTTGTGGGATTGATTGCAGTAAAGGCAGTTAAGATTAGATGGGATAATTATGTATCAAATTTTTTATTGTAGGTATGGAAGATTTCAAGTTTGAATGAGAATAATGATAAATGGTAGAAGCAAGATTATTTTTACAAATTGTTATAATGGCAGAACATTAATTAAACAAGCAGATAATAATACCATGTAAGAAACACATCTTTCTTTTATACCCTTAAATTCCATTTTGCAGAGAATAAAGTAATAGATAATTCATCTAATGCAGTAATTTATCTAAATATCCAAATTCATTTGATTAGAATCTATAAAGACAATGAGTATAGGTATATTAATATAGCCAATTTTAATATTGATATTAATTAAAAAATTAAAATTAAATAATAATAATTACCACCATTATTTCCAATGATTGTAACTTTATTGGAGTTTACAGGCTGAGGAAGATT
>CAJVPN010000498.1:0-26413 GCA_910592215.1 Entrophospora candida
ACTTAGAGGCGTTTTAAAAATAAAATTTTATTGATAGTTGCTTATTAAAAATTTTTAGTTTTTAAAAAAATTATCACTGCCATTACTTTCACCAGAGACTGTATACTCTCTGGGATTAAAACTATTGAACAATTTGCTTTTAATAGCTTTTGTTAATAAAGTTTTACTAAAAAGGTAATGTAAAGTTCAACATATGTTACAAATTCTTGTCCTCTATTATATGTTTTTGTTGAATTAAGGAAAACTATTGATTTATAAAAAAAAAATTAGAATTTTATAAGACAAGGTTGTACTAATAATATTTCATTTTTATATTATATATATATATATGTACAGTATGTACAGTATGTATGTATACATGTATGTATAGTAATAAATAGATATGAGACTACCTTGGCATGAAACATTACTAGATTTTAACATCAACTACAAAGCTCTTTACATGAGCAAACAATTTAAATAAGGAACGTTTTTTTGGAATGGTGGTACATTCAAGTAGTTATTCATAGGCTTCCATTATTTTATATATTTGTAATGTATTATTAATTTTTTGATTCACAATTTATCCAACAATAAAGTTAGATTGGTAATTTATGGTTGAAGTTTGAGAATGCCACCACTCACTTGTTGGCTTTCATTCATTAATTCATTCACCTAAGCTCAAGATCCTGTAAAAAATCTTGGACATATAAAATATTTATATGTGATTTGTAAAATGTAAAAATAAGAGATTTATTACTATATATTACTTTATTATTGATCTGTCAATTGTATATAAAATCACTTGTTCTGAAATAAATAAAATATAGATCATGGAAAAAGTAAAAATATCATTAAACTTGGACAACTACAATACAATGCTTGGCTGTTTCTGCTAAAAGGTATAAATAATTATCAACAGGTCAATGTAATATATCTATTATATCTATTTTCTAATGACAAATTGTAATAACAGATGATCACATATTTGAATAAATTATATTTGTTGTTATATTAAATGTATTAAAAGCATTGAATGTTAAATCATGTTGTGCCATATTTTTGTTTCGAATGATCAACACATTTTGCCATTTCTATATGATATAATGTGTAACCGAACTCTACCCTTAATATTAAAAATTAGTGAAACAAATTATAACCCGGATTTTATCGGCTGTTGATAGCCGAAATTTTTCTTCTGCTATAAAAACTTTTTCTGAGAGTATCACTTCCTAATACGAAAGTGATCTTTGAGATTCAGCCGATTGAAATATAAATAAGAAATTGGTTGTTGTCCTTGTAGATTTCGTAAAACCTTCTTTAAAAGTTGATCGATTGACTATTTTTACTTTGCTGATCATCAAATGACCAATAAGAATACAAGTTCGTGATCAAAAAATTATTTTGCGTTACCCATATACCATTAAAGAATACTAATACTCTGACGTTTAAAGGATAAGACAAAATTTTTAAAATTGGTCAACAAATTATTATTAAAAACGGCCTAACAAGATAATTTGTTAATTATTATTATGATTTGGTTGACCCATTCTGCATCGTTATTGGTTTATAATGAATGGTTCAGCTTTCGAGTTTTGACTGCAATATTATATTAATATTAATATCGTATCAGCATTAGTATTATTAGTATTAGTATATTAATATTGTATTAGTATTAATATTAGTATTAATATATTTTATATGGATATCCGGATATTATTAATATCCAGATATCCTATCCGTTTGTCAAAACTCTATTTGTTGAAAGGTGAGTTTTTTTTTGAAAAGATTGAAAAATGATAAGAAACACTTTGCTTTTTTTAATTCATCCTTCCCAAAAAATTACGTTTAGTAAAAGTCGAGTTTTCTTGGTTCAGAAATATTCACTCTGCTCGCTCATTCGTTCTGGGAATAGAGTTCCGAACGGGTCGGGTAACCGGGTCAGATAACATTTTAAAATATTGAATCGAATTGTTGATTAATCACTGTTGATAATTTTATAAGACAAATTAATTTTCGCAAAAATTTGTCATTTAGAGCGAGCCATTTAAGATGCCGTGATTTAACACAACCTGAATATTAATATCGGTATTACGCATTAATATTAATATGTAGTATTTGTATCAATAAAAAATTGATCCCGTTTATCATGCAATATGACTATCATTACTGCAAAATGATAAAAAAAAAATGCAAACAATGTTGCCAATAAAGGGAATTTATTTCTTGAAAGATCTATAATTTAGAAATTGTTTAAAAATGCAAATTACAGTAGAGAATGTTCAATTCAAACAAATAATTTTTTTAATTCTTCTTATGAAGATCAAGTTGCCTTTTTTAGGGGACTGTATGTAGAAGTAAATGTAAAATAATAAACAATATAAATGTTTTGTATATATAACCTCTGCACCTATCATATTTTGCTTTTTAACTTGTTTTCCTAAAATGGAAAATCTGATAGATTCATTGTCAAACGTTAATTTTTTTTAATAAAAATAAAGTTAAAATATTATATGTTGTGTTTAATATATTTTATTATTAATTATCATATTTATTTATCTCTCTTTTTTTCTTTACAATATCAACTGATTAATTAATTAATTTAATTGTTAATTAATTAACATTCATATGTAATTTTTATGTGTGTAAAAATTTTCATAATATCACACATTTAAATAAATATTCACACATTCTTTGTTTTTCCCACTCCACCACACTCATTAGTTACTTTTTTCTTTGTATTTTATCTCTTTGTCGCATTCATTCACTATTTTTTTAATCAATTAATCATTAAATATTAAAAAAATTAACCTCAAACAAAGACGATAATTTACTTTTTTAATCAAATTTATATATCCACATAATAACGAATATATCCTCTAACAACTAACTAAATTATCTCATTTCCATCAATACGTCAATAACCACCATATACCGTTTACCAATTCCATAAAACAAACAAACATCATAAAATTATATATAGAGAGATAATATCTTTAATGTTAAAAAAGGAAAAAGGATTTAAAGTTAAAGGAAAGAGATTTTTTTCCTAATCGACAACAATATAATAATAACAGTAATAATAAGATGGTAGATTATATTTTCACGGCTTCAACATTTGTTTCCGTTATATTAATCTTGATTCCTCTAGGATTTCATATTCAGTTAAGAAATTCAGGAGCAATATTGATGACAGTGTGGATATCGATAACAAATTTTATTTTGTTTGTGAACTCGATTCTTTGGGCAGACGATCTAGAAGATAAAGCTCCTGCCTGGTGTTATATAACGCCGCCCATTTATGTAGCAGCCCATTTGGGATTAATGGCTTCTATTACCTGCATGATTTATAATTTATATAGCTATGTGGAATATCCAACTATCATCACCGAGGTGTACAAAAGAAGGCAAATATACACTGAATTATTCATATCGATAGTAATGCCAGTTGTTCTTACTGCGTTAGGATATTTAGTATTTAAAAACAAATATAGTATAAGACCAATATTAGGCTGTTTCTTACAAGCTCATAGTAGTTGGCTTTACATTGTATTACTTGGTATTTGGCCTGTTATAATCTCTGGAATTGGATGTTATTTGGCTGGTAATTATTTGCCTATCATTCATTATCTTTATATTATTAATATTATTGATTAATTAATTGGATAAATTTTTTATTCCTTTAGCAAGGACATCTTACACTATTTTAAAAAAGAGATTAGAAATTCAAGCGTTATTAACATATTGTGAATCAGGATTAAATGCATCAAGATTTTACCGATTAGTGCTATTTTGCATTACATTTTTAATCCTAGCATTCCCAGCAACATTGCTTACAGCGTTAGGTAATTTGAATAATGGTCTGCTTCCGTACGATTTCTATGAAGTACATAAAAATTGGAATACAATTACACGTTTTACTGCTGAAACAGGCGGCCTTTCAGTTTTGGATTATGCAAAACCTTTAACTGGATTATTTGTGTTTTTGTTCTTTGGGACCGGTCAAGATGCTATGAACAGTTATCGTAAATTTGGACTTTCAATAAAATTAGACAAAATATTCCCATGTTGTTTCCGGGAAAGAACTATATCACCGACGGATACTGGTTTTAGTTCAAGTTTGTATGTGTTGTTATTGTTGTTGTTGTTGTTTTGTTTTTGTTATAATCATATATGTGTTATACATGTTAATTAATTGATTGATTATTTATTTATTTGTTTCTTTTTAGTACACAAAATAATTCATATCCAAATTCACCAGCTTCGCCAAATTCCAAAACTTATAATGGTAAAATGATGACGTCAGTTCCAAGCACAACTACTAGAACAATAATGTCAACATCAAATAAATTATATAATAAAAATAAAAATAATAATAAGAACCCCGTTGTAAATTTCTTATTCGCAGATGGACATCGTACACCATCAGAACAAGCAAATTTTGATTTAACAAGTGGGATTAAATTCAATATTGAAGGGATTGACACAACTACTATAATGTCAATAACAAATCATCGCGATGATGATGATTTTGACTATGATCATAAAATTGTCAATGACTATGATATTAAAAATAAGAAAACTAACGACAATAATAATGATGATGATTATGATGACATTATTGTTAGTAGTAGTAGTAGCAGCAGCAGCAGCAGTAGTAATTATAATAATGATGATGGCAATTTAAATTATAAGAATTATTCATCATCTACATTGGCAGTTAATTCATCATATAATAATACAATAGTGGCATCTACCCCAACATCTTTTAGATCACATTTTTATGAACGTAATGATGATAATCTAAATCATATAGATGATTTATTGGCAGTTTATCCACCTGACATAACAATTTCAAGAAGTCATAATAGTAATATTGGTGAGGAAGATTATAATAATAACAATGCAAATTATCATAGAGAATCCGGAACCGATAATCTACCGTATTAATTAAATAGATGATTGGACGAATATTCGAGCGATAGATAAATAAATTATATTATATTAAAGAAAAAACTTCTTTAATTTAGAATCGATTATTATTATTGTTATATATACGTTTTATTTATATTTATATATATTAATTAATTAGAAATAATTTCATAGACATTTATATATACGTGCACACACTGTTTTTATTATTTATTTATATACATACATATTGTCATTATTATAATTTATTAATTTTCTTGTATATTGTATATATATGTAAAATTGTTTCTTTTTTTTTTTTAATTTATTGATTTTATTTTTTTTTTTGTGGGAAAACGAAAAAAAAAATAAAAATGATAAATAATTAATTACAAGTGGAACATCATCAGATAGTTTTGATATTGAGAATGTTTTTCCTGCTCAAGTATGTTTTAGCAGCATAATAAGAATATTTTAATGGCTTTGGGCCAGGGTGCGAAATGTGTGATCAAAAATATCGTGGGAATGCCCGGTTTGGGAAAATTTTAACGGAAATCTTCAAAAAATATCGGATCAAAAAAATTTTCTTAAATACTAGTAGTATGGTTTCTATTCAAGTTTATTTGAATAAAATAATATACGTATTCCCATTGTTAATCCAATCTAATTAAAATAAATTTTTTTATCAATCTATTTTCCTTCATAGTCCTTGTATATAGTGATAATAATAATAAATAGTGGGTACCAGAAATAATTGACTATTTTTAAGTCATAGTACTGGCAACCATAGCAGTAGCAATATATAGATTGTAAATATAATTATTGTAATTTTATAATCCCTTAACGATAAGAATTTATTGCACCAAGTTGTGAATTAATATTTTATATTTCCAAAACGAATAAAACTAATAATTCGAATAAAAACAAATAATTCGAATAAAACGAATAATTCGAACAAAGCGAATAAAACGAATAAAAGCGAATAAAAATGAACAAAGCGAATAAAACGAATAAAAGCGAATAAAAATGAACAAAGCGAATAAAACGAATAAACGAATAATTTAGAATAAACGAATAAAATGAAATAACAATATTGATTCGAATAAGAAATTGTATTAGAAACAACAAGTAAAAATTTTAATCTAAAAATTTATACACGTGTAATCGGAAAATGGCCGATTCCCAAAATTTTTTATCGGACTACCTGGATTTTATAATAGGATTTCGCATTCTGCTTTGGGCTCAAATATTTTTTATTTTTATATATAACAATTATGTGTTTTTCGTTATCATTGAATGAGATAAATAAAACATGTCTTATCGCCTATTACAATATTCATTTGGTATTATAATTCTTTAAATTTGCAAAGAGTTAATAAATTGATAATAAACTTAAGGAATCAACTTTAGGAAAGCCACACAAGCAAAGATGAAAATTTAGCAGAGTGGTAATTTTCATTCCCTTAAAAATACAAGTCTATTGAAAGGTGAACATGCCCTCTTTGCATATATAGGATAATGGTCCATAACCTTGTCATCCAAGTGGTAGTAGAAAAAAATTTGTTCCTTTTTTTGTGCGCGTCGTTACGTTGTACGTGTGCGTGTTGTTGCTATACGTGTGCTGTATGTGCTTCCCAATTACAAATTGTAGAGTTCTTTAAAAACCACCCCAAAAAAATAAAACGAATAAATCTGACTGATATTGATCACATGCGTCAGATTCAATAACCTCCCCCTCTCAATCATGCAATTGACTCCTCGTAATTATGGAATTTTTTCTATCCCACAGGTGAAGGTGGATTGAACAAGTCGGAAGGCTTTGGACAAGCAAAAGTAAATTGGACCATTTAACTAATGTTTCTCTAAAATTAGCCAATAAACTACCTGTGAACAGCCTCCATAACAATGATGCAATTCCTATGAACCCCAGGGCCAGCCTCCCTGAAATAATTGCATCGTTGTATTAATGTCATATTAGTCTTGTGTCGTTATGTTGAGAGGAATATATGAGAATGACTGTAATGGTTTAAATATTTGAGCAAATTAATTCCATCTAATAATCAAACGTTGCATATCGAGTTGTTTGGTGTCTCCAAATTGTCCAGATGCGTGCAGTTTTCCGAGAGAAAAAGAGAAATAGAGAGAGAAATAGAGAGAAGTAGAGATCTTCAATAGCCGCGTTGCCTTTTTCACCTTTAGCGTTTCTTATAATTATTTAATATCAATGATGAGTAAATGCAAAACAAGCATACCAATCATTTATGACGATAAAGAATATTATATAATTACCTGTACATAAATTTTGCTCCACATTTTGATTTTTATATGATATTTAGGCTATCGTGTGAAAGAACCAAAATGATGATAACGATAACCTTCAAACTAATATTCTGAGAAGTTAGACAAAAATACTCGTGGCTACAATCAGATATTGAAGTAGCCAACGACGAAGAACAAAAAGAAAATTCCGATAGAGAGTTAACGGCATTAAGAATCGCTGTAAAGAACTTGAGGAAGAGAACATGTGTAAATCTCGGAGTCTTTAATTTGAAAAATATGAAGCACTATTGTCACAAAATATATCGAAGGCATTATTGAGTAGAGCATATGTACGAATATAGTATCACATTCATATTCATATTCGTATTGCATTATGTTGTTGAAATTATTTATTAATTGTTTTTGGTTTTTCTTTTTCTTTCCTTTTTTTCTTTAAAAAAAAAGGGACCCAAGTAAGAAGAGTTGATCAATTCAGGAACGAAGAATAGTTTTGAAATTGAAATTTTAGAAAATGAGGGAGATCGGTGGTGTGAACAATTCTGATGGGAGTATAATAATTGAAGGTGAACTGAGCGACTGAATGGATCGATTGGAAATGACCAAAGATGAAATACGGGAGCTAAAAGATGGGATACAGGAATTAAAAAACGGTTTGGGATTGTGGCATGATAAATGTTTATTGAGTATGAGAGAACATGGAATAATCGAAACGAATCTAAAGAATGAAGAATATGGCCGAACCATTGAACGAACAAATTGAAAACTCTAATAATAACGTAATTAAGTTTAAAAATAGAACATGATGTGCATCCATGGCATTACAGACTTTTGGAGAATGTAGAATAAAAGGAGAGTAGGGTTGTTAACGGTCTGGACCGGTCCAAAAACCGTCAGTCTAATAGGGCCGGTCCAGACTGAATGGGCCACGGCCTGGACCGTGTCTGGTCTTAGGTATTAAAGACGTTTAGACCGTTGAATTTTTTTATCATAAAAGCATTTATTTCAATCTGCTAAAAATATCACTCAATTCCAAATTATCAATACCTTAAAGTCTCAGAAGATAGCGCTCTATCTTTTGAAACTTTACGGTATATTCAAAAAAAAAAAATATAGTTTTATATAAATCAAAATTCATTCATTGTCTCTATGAATCCCCATTCCTTCTATACAAATTTTTCGAAATATTCGTTTTATTATTTGTTTTATATGTTTTATTCGAATAATTTGTTTTATTCAAATCATTTGAATTATTTGTTTATTCGAATTACTTGATTTATTTTTTATCTGGTTTATTCGAATTACGTGATTTATTCGTTTTATTCGCGCCATTTGTTTTATTCGAGATTTGTTTTATTCGTTTATTTGGTTCATTTGTTTTATTCGGATAGAAATCCTAAGTTTGGCTTCGGACCAACCCAACGGTCCGGATAGTTAACATCCCTAATGGAGAGGAACTGAAAGAAATGCTGAACGATTAAATAAGTCAGTTGAAAATTCTAGCAATAATGTAATGATGAGATACGTGAATTAAGATGAAATGGTTGAATGAATCAATCGAAAATTCTTATAATAGTGAAATTAAGTTCAAAAGACGAAATGTAGAAATTAATAACTGATACAAATTTGAAATAACTTTTCTTTCTTATACACATCTCTTATTATTATCATAAAATAATACCATCGATTCGCATTCAAAAATTTCTATTCTTTTTTATCTTTTATCTTTTTAAACGAAAATCTTTATTGATTTGCGCTCGGACAAACAAAAAATAATGTTTACTGCATTTGTCACGATCGCATTCGTTAATGTAGTCACAACGAGACTGAATATAGTAATGATTGGTTTAAAAGAAGACACGATAGCAATAAAAAACGGGAATTCTTTTAAAAGAATAAATTTTCATTTTATTAAAAATTATCCACCATAGTAAACTTCGTGTTACGTACACTCTATCCTTATTTTTTTTAAAAAAATTTCCATCCATTCATCCATCATCAATTCCGTAATTTCATTCGTATAGTACATGCATTCATTCATTTACTCATTCGTATTATTTTTCCAACTTTGAATCACTGTTATTATTAGGATAAACTTTCCGACCCTTTAGATTTTTTTTCTGTGGATTATAAGTGGCAATGCTTTTAGCATCAAAGAGATCTTTTGGTTGTTTTTCAAGTACTGGTAAATCAACACTACGTCGAAAATCTTCATTGTTTAATATTATTGTTTGTAATGTACCAATTACTGTTGAGCTGATAAGATGTACTATTATTGCCTTTTTATTTTTCCACGATATTGATGATGAGTGGTTAATTAATTGATAATTAATGATAGTTAATATTTAATCAATCAGTCAATTAATTAATATAATAATAATTTAATAATAGTAATATTCAATCAACTAATAACAATCTTACTGAAGGTAATGTAATTCCAATTGGAAGTGAAACTAAAGTCAATGCACGGAAAAAATTGGCATATTTTAAATTTGGAGAACTAGCAGGTGCTGTCCTCAATCCAATCTTTTTTAGTAAATTAAATAAATATTAGTTTTCTTTACATTAATTATTATTATTTTCAATATACACATATTATTATTACCTCCATCATTACAAAGAAACTTGCAGTAGCAAGGACAGGTAAAACGTAGTAAGGATCAGGTGAAGATAAATCTTGAAACCATAAGATACCGCCAATTTTAAGATCTGGTACATCAGCTTTGGAAATATTTCTTAAAGCCAAAAAAAAACAAAGTAGCGTTGGTGCTTGAACAAGTGCAGTTAGTAGGCCTTTAAATGGGCTAACATTATGTTTTTTATACAAATCAATAATTTCCATCTTTAATTCTAATGACCTTGCTGGATTATTTGATTCTTTAGCAATTTTTAATTGGTCATTCAGTGCGTTGAATTCCGGTTGAATTTTCTGAAATTTTGCAACATGACGTTGTGAACTGATTAAAAAAGGTAAAAATGCCATACGTAATAAAAATGTTGCTGCTACTATTGTTGAAAACCATGATAAACCTGATGTAACATGTAATGTTTCTAGTAATCCTTCAATAAATCCTACTGGTGTAGAGTTCACCAATCCCAATGCTTTCAGGTCGCCAATTTTCATAGCTGTTTCAGTTAATACTGATATATTATCTCCTGCAACAGTAGATGATGATGATAAATCGATATTATCAGTTAATGGTTCGAAAGCCTCGTATAAATCAGAATTGGGATTTGGATTGTCATTAATATTATTTGCAATATTTTGATTATTATTAGATTGTAAAGATGAATTTGTTGTAGAATAAAAACGAAATGATTTTATTATTTTAATTGATTTAATTGATCGTTTTTTTGTAAAGAATTCATTCCTTATAATGCTACCATAGCTATTGTTACAAACGTTGTTGTTAATTGTGGAAGCAATAGCAGCAGTATTAGTAATGATGTTGATATTATTGTTGACATTGTTATTGGTTCTAAAAGTAGAAAATCCTTGGCATCTGTATACTATTATATCCGGTGACAATTTGTTTTTCTGATAAAATTATAATTATAAAGAAAACATGTCATGTTAAAATCAAAAATTAATAATAAAAAACTCTTTAAACCAAACCAAAAGTTTTAAAACCTTGTTAAAAAAATTGGTGAAAGTACTGTTAGTGTTGTTGATGTTGTTGTTGTTTAATCTTATTATGCTTATTTAATTAATCAAATAAATAAATAAGTAATAACCTTTGATGAATGATTAATAATTTTTTACATACTTTTTTTTAACTTGACGAAACATTTTTTATCAAAAAAAAAAAGATTTTGAATTGCCGATCTCTCGAATTTTCAAAAACGCGCGTTAAAAAATACATGTCAATATTCAAAAAAACGTCAATTGTGCAATATGTCAAGTATTGTCATACAAATGAACTGATTGAAACTATTAATGATATATCCCTATGTGTACATTCCTATTCATATCGATATTTTTAGTGATTTAGTTAAGGAAAAATGTAATATTTTAACACATCATGTACCATCTATCATATTTCCGAATCAAAAGTTTTAATTAATGATAATATTCTCAAACTATTAGGAGATGAAAAATGAATATTTTGGTCAGGATGATATTATTGATTATCAAAGATTTCATAATAAATCACTTTTAGTTGTGTTGTTTATTCATGGGTAAATTTTTGAGGTCATGTTATAAAATTTGCTTATTCATTTTAGTAAGAACCTTGCTTAGAGCTATTATAAAATTTTTGAATTTATCTGTTACCTCTATATGTATTGTTCTGGATCTTACTCCAAAGCCATTGATGCTACATTATTATTACTACCAATAATATCATAATATTTTCTTCTTCTATGTCACATCTTTCTCCGTTTCTTTATTATTTTCTTTAATTGATCTATTACTGAATTGCCTCTGATGCAAAAGCTTTTACCAACGAAAAACAAATCCTAGAAGAAAAGAGTAAAAACAACGACTCCCTTTCTTCCTTCAAGTTATTCACAGATGCCAATCGCCATTTCACTAAATAAAAAATCCGGATTCAACCCGGTCTGTTTGTTTTTATTTTTGTTTTGATTTATATCATAGGGTTGGTTTTTGCATATTTTATAATGAAACAAGAAGCCAAGTCCAAGCCCAATCAACAACCTGCAAAAAAGTTCTCTGTTGAAAGTAAGCAATTTTTTATTTTATAAAATAAAATTTTGTATGGATGATAAAAATGTATGAACTTAACTAAGCTATAACTGATATATAAATTAATTGCGTGTAATTAATACATTACATGTGATTACTGGATTATTAAAAAATTTTTTTGTGGACAGAAAAATTAAAATATGGAAAAAAGAGAATATACAATAAACATGAAGCAAGCTCTAGTGGTAACAAATTATCGATTGTTATTTTTTATCAAAAAATGACTTAAATAAATAAAACTTTTCAATATATATAATATAAGGCTGGTGGTATAGCAGGAACAGCGGTTGACACAATATTATATCCATTAGACACGATTAAAACAAGATTGCAATCAAAATTGGGATTATACAAAGCAGGCAGTTTTCGTGGAATATATTCAGGAATAACTAGTGTAATAATTGGTAGTGCTCCTGGAGGTATGATTATTATTATTATAATGACAAAATTTTAAATTTTAATCCAATCTTTTTATATTTTAATTTATAAATAAATTTTTTATTGATTATAGCATCAGCGTTTTTTGTCACATATGAATTTTTAAAAAAAGGTTTAATAAATATGGAAGGAAATTCTAATAAATCTCATAATGATTATAAATTAAAATATTTACCATTAATTCATATGGTTGCTGCGTCAGGTGGTGAAATTGCAAGTATATTAATAATAACAATAATAACAATTACAATATTAATTCTTCTGATTAATGACCTCTTATAATAACATAACGATAATGATATGATAATATAAAAAGTCTGCATGCATTATCCGAGTTCCAACAGAAGTCATTAAACAAAGAATGCAAACTAAACAATATCATTCAACACTATTTGCTTTGAGATCTATATTTCAACAAGAAGGAATCCAAGGATTTTATCGCGGATACTTGAGCACTGTGTTTAGAGAAGTTAGTATTATATGCTAGATATATATATATATATACACACTAATCAAATTAGAGAATATTAATAATAAGATATAGCAATAATAAAAATGATTAATTGCAGAATCAATGATATTGAAAATATGTGTATAGACGATGTATGGATTAAGTAAAAGGCTACAACTATACTTATATATATATATACAATTTTATTTTATCATTTGATTATTTGATTGAAGAGATTTATATTTTCTATAAATTGTTAATTCCTCTATTTTCCCTCACATTCTCATTTCTATATTTATTTATCTTCTAGATACCATTCACCTGCATACAATTCCCACTATATGAATATTTAAAAGTTTTTACTGCACAAATTACAAACCGATCAAAAATTGAACCTTGGGAAGCTTCTATTTGTGGATCAATAGCTGGAGGTGTAGCAGCCGGACTTACTACGCCTCTGGATGTAGTAAAGACTCGTGTGATGTTATCGGCAAAAGTAATTAAATTCATAATTCCTTCTTCCACTTATTATTATCAATAATATTTATCATTAATTAATTATTGATTTATTGATAGAATCAAATTGTTCATAATTACTCTGGAGGAGTTGTTGATACATTCAATCGAATCATAAAAGAAGAAGGCGCAAGAAAATTGTTCTCTGGTATTGGTCCTCGTGTTTTGTGGATATCAATTGGTGGATGTATATTTTTAGGAGCTTACGAAAAAACAAAGAAAATATTATGCGAAAATAATATTTTGGAATAATTATAATAATAAAAAAATAAATAAAAAGAGATAAAATTTGGTTTTATATAAATGATGTGAAATTGAAAAGAAAGCTTTTTAAAGAGAATTCATAAAGCCTTGACCCTTATTCAGAAACTGCCATTGCTATTGCTTATGCATCAAGATTGCTCTCAGTTTCTTATCCATCTTTACCGCCTTCTCGAGAACCCTATACACGCACCTACACAAACCATCAATATATACTGGATAACACTTCTTCGGCACACTCTAACGAAAAGATCCAATGGGAGTCTCTTCTAGTCAGGGAAATTTAACGAAATAATTGGCCATTCATTATATAATGTTTTCCACTTGTTAATTTCCCAAATACAATCACAACAACTTTGTTGATATTCTTAGTTGCGTTGTTGCTATTTTGTTGTATATTAAATATTTTCCAAGGAAAAAAACTAGCTCCTTTCTCTCCTTTGTTAACAAATATTGCACAATGTGTTTTCGTTTGATTATACAATTTAATTTTTAGTTGTCTTTTTGAATTGCTTTATAGAGTCACCCAATAATCCTCTCCATCTTGAAAGAGTTTAGCAGTATAAATGATCTGGTAAATTATAATTTAACTAATAAATAAAATTGTTATTAACATTTGGTTAACCTTGAAACATTTAATTAATTCTAATACAGCTTTGAGTTATTGGCTTGTTAAAAGCTAATTTCTATTTCTACATCTCTCGATTTAGCTTGTTTGTATCTAGTACTAGTAAGTACTTTAGGAAGTGTTGGTGTGAAATGTTGTTGAGGAAAATCCTTAACCGCAGTTAATATATTCGTCACACCGTTGCAATTAATAAAATTAACACTTACTTATTATATACATAACTAGTGAGTGATGATAGTAAATTTAAAGCATAAATGTCCTAATAGTAAAAATGTTTTAATAAAAACATTTTATCATCAATTTAAAACAAATTCGTTATTAAGAGGAAGAATAAAAATACCAAGAATTGATGATGAAATTTCATCAGAATCAATAAAATATATTGATGAATTTGGTAAATTTGTTGGTGATAAATCATTAAAATCAATTTTATCATCTTTTGATAGATCTAAATATTATTTGATTGAAGTTAGCAACAACATAAACAATACCAATAATAAATTATCAGACGTTAATAATAATAATAACTACAATAAGTCATCAACATCATCATCGTCTTATTCACCAATTTGTAAATTGATTGATAAAAAATCATTCAATAAGAAATATTTTAACGAAAATCAAAATTTAAGTAATGGCAACAACAATAAAGTTTATAAAGAATTAAAGGTTAGTTGGAAAGTTAGAGAGGAAGTTCTATCAGACACAATTGATAAAGCAATCGAGTTTTTAAAAGAAGGCTATGACTTGAATATTGTTATAAGTCACAGTAGAAGTGTGAATAGTAGTAAATTGGTTGATGTCAGCGGTGTGATAGAAAAAATTACAAATGGTATAAAAGATTACGCTAAAGTTGATGAAAAATCAGTTGAATGGACAGGTGGATCCGTCATTTTAAAGATGGAAAATAAAATTGCACGCCATGTAGATAGTGGCAAAAATAAAGGTGATATTGGGGATGAAGATGTTGGAATCTAAATCCTATTAAAATAATTAAACTGATTAATCAATTCCAATTAAAAGCATTCATTATAACACTTTAACATTATAACCGAATAAATTAATGATTTTATGCATCATTGCTACTAAAAAAAATATATATATTATTAGATAATTATTATGATATTGAATCATTTATCTCAACTCTGATGCTTTTAGCAACTTTTTAGAAGTAGTTGTTGGTATTCTTCTCATTACCATTTTCAAGATCTTCAGCTGCTACTAGATGATAAGCCTGTTTATTATGGATTTTATTATCACACAAATTCAAAAAATATTCTACATGATACAATTAGAAATGTTATTGAATTACACACCGTCGTGAGAATACATATAAAGATGAATCACAAATATGTGAGATGTTAATATACGTCTATATGTATATAATGTCTTAACTACTTATTTATTAATACTAATATAAGAATGAAGTCATGGTTTTTATGCGATCTAAGTAACATCTCTTTCCTTATTTTTCTTTTTCTGGTTAAAATCATCAAATCTTTTAAGCATGTCATTTGGATCAATTGGAGCTGGTGAATTATGTGAATTTGACAAGAACAGATATTTCTCAGGTACTTTGTTACATAAGTAGTTAACATTTTAACATTACCAAAACCAATTAAAGATGTTACAGATATTTTTTTTGAAATTTTTAATTCATATTTGAAATTTTCTAAACATGATTATAATGTCTTATTTCCTTTGAATTGGTGAATGTGGAATCATTTTCAAAATTTTCATATACTACAATTTTTTGTTATCTTTAATCCAATAAGCAAATGTATATATTTCCTTCCTTGTTAAAATAGAATAACCATGGAGTAATGGAATCCATACCTTGTCTTCTTCATTTACCGGATCAGGATCCATGTCTTTTGGGGGGTTTAACCATAAACTATTAAATCATTATGCCTTCCATTACATTCAATTGACATGAATCATCACGAATAAAAGTACTTTTGACTTTGTCGAAAGTCTATAATTTTCATTATCTTCTACTAATGATTGAAACCACCAAATTTACATTTTGAAGACTACATCAAAAATATTTTAACAAATCTTTATTAATTCTTACTATATAAATGTGTATTTTATTATTAAATAAATATTGTTTGCTGTGGGATGAGTATATGTTACTAGGGATGAGTTTCTCCAATTTTTATTCCCCAAAGGATTTTAAAAGAAAAAAATACTTTCAGTGGTTGCTTACTATACACCAGAATACGTATATGATTGTCTGAACGCATCTCACGTAATTTACCTTTAGAAAATTGAGCAGGGTTCAACAAGGATGTCACTATTACTATTGGTTAAATTTATGAATTTCAAGGGATGGCAGTTTGATATCTTGGCGTGCAACATCACCTATCATGAAATAAATAGTAATGGATAAAAAATCATTTAAAGGGCTATCTGTGAGATAACAACTCCATAAAAAGAGGACCAATTCAAAATAATTCGGTGAATAACTTGACTTTTAGTCGAGAATCCTAATATTTATATGGCATATCATTGATAGCCGTAGAATGTAATTTCTTTGATAAAAATTTTAGCACGCAATACTTTGACCATACCATATGCAAGTAATTAACGATAAAGGTGCAAAAGATTCCTTTTATAAATAGATAGTTTTATTAAGCCATTACGAGAGTTTTTAGCTCTCTTTCAATATCAAGCGAATCTAATTATGGAAAATTCAATGTCAAATACAATTTTATACTATTTGATTCGACTATCATTTTAGATATACTGATACTGCTGACCAATCGCATTTATGCAATTTATTATCTAATCAAGCGAATCATGAATCACGCGTAACAGTGTCACATAGCAATTTACTATCTATGAAACACGCGTGATTAGAACTTTAATATTAAGATTAAATGAAAATTCTCCTCCAACATAAGTGTAACATGTACTATTTCCATTAACTCGTACCATTCATCATCGTATATTAATGTGGTCAAAGTTTTTTCTTCAATTCCAAAATAAATAAAAAATGTCAACTTTTACATTACCGATAATTGATATTTCTTCATTTACGACAACAACAAAAAAAACTCAAGAAGTTGATGAATTAAAATTAAAAACAGCCAAAGAAATTCATGAAGCATGTATGAAAAACGGATTTTTTTATATTAAAGGTCATAATGTACCGAAAGAAATATGTGATAATGTTTTGAACTTGGGTAGAGAATTCTTTAAATTATCACAGGAAAAAAAAAATAAACTTAGTATTTCTAATGAAGACTATAGGTAATTTGCAAAAGTAATAAAAGTAATAAATATTATTATATAAAAATAATTAAATTACTTATAATAATAATAATCAAACAATGTAGAGGTTATCAAAGACTTGGAGAAAACGTTACAAGATATCAAAAAGATTGGCACGAAGTAAAGCATTTATTTATTTTATCTTATCTTTGACATATCTAATAATTAATAAATAAATTTTATGTAGGCACTTGATTATTACAAACCTATTCCACCTACTCATCCATTAGTAATAGGCAATTTGCCATTGAAAGGTGAAAATAAATGGCCAGAACACCCACCAGAATTTCGTAAAGTATTTGAGGAGTATATAGAATATATGAAAGATTTAGGGGCCAAAGTCATGAGTGCAATTGCTTTAGGATTAGGTCTAGAAGAAAATTATTTTGTAAAATATTTAGATGATTCATTTTGGTAATTAATTTTGTATTAGAATTAATGAATTGTGATTTTGGAAAAATAAAATAATATTATTGAGATTTATTGATTGATTGATTTAGGGTGATGAGAATTATCGGATATCCATCTCTTAGGAGTTCAAGAGGCACGGATAGAGTAGGATTTAGTTGTGGCGAACATACTGGTATAATTATTATTTTTATCATAATTACTATATTGATAATTATGATTTATTAATTCATATTATTATATTTATAGATTATGGGTAAATTAAATTATTTCTCTGGTATAATTTTTAGTTTTAATATTATTAATAATTCATTATTTTTATTATTGTTGTTCGTAAAGCTGTCTAACCTTTTTAAACCAGGTAAAAAAAAATTTTTATTACAAAAATATCAAATTATATGATTATTATTTATTAATTGATTTGATTGATTAGGATAATATTAAAGGAGCATTGGAAGTTAGAACAAAAAATGGAGATTGGATCCAAGCTGATCCTATACCAGATGCATTTGTAGTAAATATTGGTGATATGCTAAATGTAAGTAATCAGCTTTTTAATAGTCATTAAAATTTAATTGAAAATCGATAATTAATTAATAATTATAAAAAAATAGATTTGGACAAATAACTTATATCAAAGCACTTTACATAGAGTAATTCATAAAAGTGATGATTATCGAGTTTCGTAAGTTGTAACTAATTTAATGTAATGATGATAATCACTATTATTATATTTACTATTACTATTAGTCTTACTATTACCATTAACAATATTTTATTTATAGAGTTCCTTTTTTTTATGAACCAAATTTTGATGCAAAGATTGATCCAATTGAACAATGTCTTAAAATAGATCCAATTAAACATTACGATTCAGTAATATATGGTGAACATCTAATCAAGAAGGTAAAATTATATATAAGTCAAAATTATAAAGTAAATTATTTACTAATAACACAAATTTTTATTAAAAATTAATTAATTTCTCTTTTTTTAGGTGACTGTGAATTTTGAAGTCGCTTGAAATTATTATTTATTTCAAAATATCTTTTCTAGATTATATTTATTAATCATCACGTCATATCAGATGGATGAAAATTTATTTCTAAAATTAAAAAAGATTTAAATGATAACATGTAACCTTTTCATGAATATAATTAACCGAATTTTTGTTATAACTGTTATTATAGAACTTGCTGAATTTCTTTCTAGATGAGATCTGTTTGATGCTTAAAGTAAATGGATGTGTGTGATGGAAGACAAAAATTCTAGATTTTTTTAGTAATTATATCATTGTTTTCATCTTGCAGCCTCTTGATGATTATATCTTTCACCCATCCATTTCTAAATGACCAATTTCAACTAATGCTCACCATAAAATTATCCGACCAATTATGCATTTGGTCAAAAAAATAACGTGATTATGAATCATTTTAAGCCACGTGAGAAAAAAATACTATTTATCAAATGACAAGCGTAACTTTAAATTTTATTTCTAAAATAAAATAATTAATTTTAAACAATGGATCCTTCATCTCCAACTATTAAAAACTTTGATGCAATATCAAGACTCCAAATGAAAGAGCAAACAATTGATGAAATTTATGGTATTCCTGAAAATTTTCTTGAAATTGAAGTGCGGAATCCTCAAACGCATGGTATTTTTTTGAAAAGTTACAGAATTTTAGAAAATCATGATACAGTAACTCAATTATATAATTATATTTATATTATCTAAAAAAATAGGTTTTGGTCGTAAAATGTATACTGATTATGAAATTGTTTGTCGGGTCAATAACAGTTATTATATTATATTATAATGTTCAAATTATATATATATATTGGGAATAATTATATAATATGATCTTAATAATTATTCTATATCATATACAATATATATATATCAATATATATATCATTCGCTTTCATTAATTAGACAAATCTTCCTACGTTTAAATTAAAACAATCATCTGTAAGAAGAAGATACAGTGATTTTGAATGGTTTCGTGATGTCCTTGAAAGAGAATCATCTCGAGTTAATATTCCATCGTTACCAGGAAAAGTCTTCACTAATCGTTTTTCAGATGATATTATTGAACATCGTAGAGAAGGATTGGAAAGATTTTTACAAATGTATTTATTTATTTATTTACTAGAACAAGTTTTTCTTATTTTTGAAACCTGATTTGTTTTGCTTGTAGCTCTAATTCCTTAGACTTAAAAAGTAAATTAATGATTATGATTTGAGATTTTGATTAGAAGCTCGAGTGACTTACATCAGGGTCAAAAAAAATCAAGTCATTGACTTATTGATTAATTTTTTATTTTAATTTATTATTAGTGTCGCTGGTCATCCTCTTTTGCAAACTGGAAGTAAAGTATTATCAGCTTTTATTCAAGATCCTAATTTTAGTCAGGAGAACTATAGTTACTAATAATGATAATTATTTCCTCTTGATAATAATAATATAACTTATAAATATCTACATAAATACATAATAATTTATAGTATTTATTTATTATTTTGTACACACATTCCTAAAGTTTTTTCTTTATTATTTTATATATTGGTGGTGATGATGATTCAAGGAGAAATATTAAAATGGTTTTTTTATGTATTAATATATTAATCTGATTATATTTACCTATTAACATTATATTACTTAACAAATGGAACTCATATAATGAATATCCAGTAAAATCTCCTTGGCCAGGAGAGACTCTTATTGGACCTTTTTGGTGTTGAGAGTGTGTTGTTGAATGTCTAGTATAAATTGACTGGCACTCATGGTTGGTGTAGGTGTGTTAGTTTTTGAAGCTGAGATCAGTCTGGATGCACCAGCAATAGCAATGGAAGTTGCTGAATGAAAATCCCGAGGCTTTGTAGTGTAGCCATACTTGAATGAAATGAATAATGGATCGATATGCTCAGCAGCATCACATACTTACACAAGTCTGTGAGGAATGATATCCACATCTTTGAGCGTGGCCTTTTATATGATAATCAATTCCTATGCCAGCTATTCCAATTGGTGCATTTGGTGTAGGTGATGATATAGATGATGATTTATCTCAAGCCTTTTTCTGGTATGTTCACTTATATGATTTCTATCTACAACACCAAGCATTGTACATGTTCTCTTTGTTTATTGCATCAATTCTTCAACTGAAACTTGGAACATTCAAAGTTCTTCGGATCTTGGCAAGCTCTTGATAGATGCTATGAGCTGCATCAATTTCTGACATGATCTGAGCTGCTTTATTGGAATTCTCCTTTTATGCAAGATCCTGAATAACTCACAGGCCTTCTTCTTATTCTCCAATTTTTTAAGAGAATTCTCTCAATGTTTTATTATATAGTTTTTGGGTATGTTGATATAGGAGCTGTAATTTTAAAGAATGTGGAAGTTTGATTTCATCAAGACAAGGAGGAGATGATATGATGTGTGTTGACTCTCTTCATCAATATACATACTCAGTACCACTGTCATCTTTAATCCCAAAGGAAGGTTAACATGTGATTCAATCTCAGTAAAAGTCAAACCACATGCTTAGCTCATCTTGCACTAAAACCACTTGTCTATTCTTTCCTCAGCAATTGGTGACAAGGTTAAAGATATCCAAAATGTTCAACAGTAGAGTGTGACCATATTGAAATGGTAATCTTTGGTTGTGACTTCTGTATAGATTTCTTTTTCTTTGTCTTAACACTTTTGAGAATATTATTACAATAACTTTTCTGTTTACATAACTGCCTAAGGAATGTTTCTTTTAGCATAATATTCTCTCACATCTCTCTTAATTCTTTACAAGCAACGTTCAAACTCTGGTAAGCATTCTTCTGTTTAACTGTGCCATTGGTTTTAGGATTCTTTACTTCCCAATCATTTTGATCCAGTGTTGGCAAATCTGTCCAAATGTCCAAAATGTCCAAATTGTGTCCAATATCTGGATCCAAATGTCTAATTAGTATTGGAATTGGACATGATGTAACAAAGTCACATTGGCATATTTGGACAGTCCAATGTGTCCAAATTACTATATTAGGTAATTTGGACACAAACTGGATTATGTTTAAAAGATACACCATTCAAAATTCTTCCAGAAGGAGCCTTTCTATTTGGATTCAACCATTTGAAAAGGGACTTTACTTCTTCACTTGAAGGCCAGACCATTAGATAGAGTTATATGAAGCAAATGATTCTTCAGATTTTGTAGGAGTATGTAGCATAAATTCTCAATATCATACTTATTAGTATTATTGCTTTGAAAAGAATCCAAAGTCAAATTTATGATGTTTTTATTTAGCAATGTTGATGATGTTGTTGACATTGATGTGGATGCATCAGATATATTGTTATTACCTGAGATAAAAAAACAAAACAAAAAATCATTAATTAAAGAATGAGGTTATTTTTCATTGTTCTAATTCCAAATAAACATTATATTTTATATCATGTTAGAATTTAGAATTTTCAAATGTCCAAATAGCTACTGCGCCAATTGGATTTGGATTGGACAATTGGACAAGACAAATCCAATTGAAAATTAATTGGACATATAAAAATGCTAACACTGTCTTGATCATTTATCAACTGATCATTGTCTTCTGCAATATCCATATTATATAATATGAAACCGACTGTTTGCAGATCTGGTCAATAAGATCAAAGTTGATTTTTACTATTACTATGTAATTGTTTTCAAGTTGACTTAGATTTTCAATTCCATACCATCCAAGTAATTCGCACTTCAAGTGAAGAAAATAATCAAGAATTCAAGACTGGGAGGTTGTTTTTTGCAGTTTTGTTTGCTAATTGATAACAGAGTTTGCAGATCTTACAATTTATTGGAGGTATTTTTTTTCTATTTTCTTTTCTTTAGACTAGCTTCTTGTTTAGGAGCAGAGTCAAAGGAGAATTTGCAAGAGATGATTTTTTTATGAGTATGGCCTTTCCACATATTTTTAATTGAAATGACATAACGATCAATTCATATATGATTCATACAAGGATGGTAGCATTAAGCAGTAGATTTGGTAATTATTGGCAGATTTTTGATTTTTGATAATTACCAAATTTGGTTGGCACCGCACACTGACTTGGGACCTCAATTAGAAATTTCCGGTCCTATTCACATTAATTAACAAAAGAAATTAACTCTGTTCTTTTAAAATAATAAATTAAATAAAATTTTATTTTATTTTTCACCTTGGTTTCAAGGAAATCATGATATATATTAATGTGTAAAGAGAAAAAACTTTATCAAAAAAAAAATATTAATGGAAGAAAAAATATTTACAGTAATTATCATATATTTTTTAGATTATATAATATATTTTTAAACCCGCAGATCCTTAATAATTAATCATGTATTTTTTAAATAAAAATTATATCAAATCATTCATATGTATATCTATTCATCTGTCAAGTTTTCGTCTTTTCTTAAAAGGTAAATGCTTAATTTCTTTTGATGCATTCTTTTTCCTACGTTTTTCAATAATGTTATCTAATTTCTTTTTATTATTATTAATTTTTTTATATTTATCAATTAATTCCAATTTATTTTCTTCGGCTGTTTGATTTTTTTATAAAATCATAATCATAATAATTAGATTTAGATATTATAATAATTAGAATAATATTATGATGGATCTTTATGAAAAAAAATAACAAGTAAATAAATAACTTACATCTTTTTAAGAAATAAGGATTCTTTCCTTTACCAACAAGTTCTAATTCTTTCTTCTTCCTCTCATTCTTTAGTTGCCTTTTATACCTATGATCTTGTTCTTTAATTAATTTTGACTTCTGTATAAACCAACCCCCCACAAAGAATAATTATTTATTTTGTATAGACATAATAATAATAATTGTTTTTTCAAAAAAATTAATTACCATTTTATCTAACAATTGTTGTAATTTTTGTTTTTCTTCAATATCCTTTTCTTTTTCAATTCTTTTAGAAATTTCATTAATCTCTGATTTTTTATATTCTTCTATAAATTCATAAGATTTTTCAAATAATTCTTCATTAAATTTTCCTGATAAATTGTCAAACCTTGGATCTCGATTTTTCTAATTTATCAATTAATAATAATAGTATTATTATTATTATTATAAATTGAAATGTGCTTATGATTATTGTTGAAATATCCCTTTTACCTTGATATTATTAGAAAGTTCAACAACTTGACGAAATCTTCCAACTGCTTTTTTGGATGTAATTTCCATTGGTCTTTCAATGAGTAAAATAATATGTTATTAATATACATTTAATAAAATAAATTTAAAAAAATTTTTTTTTAAACATACCGATGTTTGCTTGATCTTTTTTTTGTTTCATAATTATTATCAAATCCTTGTTCTTCCTCTTTCTTTTGTAAATCTTTAAAGTCTTCCAAATTAACATCATCAATATCATCATCATCACTATAGCTATTGAATTGAGGTTTTTCTTCCATCATAATTAATTTTCACGTAAAAATATTTGATCTGCGCATCAATTAAACAGCCAATGAGAGGATTTTTTATGGGTACAATGATGATCATTCAGGAGTTTGTCCTTTTTGATGATTTCATAACATCGTTAGTAGTATATAGTAGTAGTATCAGCAACAACAATCCAAAAAATCATAATAATAATGCCACACCACTACCAGCACTATGTCATCATTATCGGCATTAATGTCATCTAATGAACTTACATTTCAATGTGCAATTCACGAAAAATGGACCTTGCTTCTTTTGTTTGTGCAAACTTGATTTTTTTTCGCACAAGTGCGCACAGCGTGCGTAGTGTCAAATGAACATAGTGCACATGCATAGTGTATGTGTAGTAATAAAAATTTTCGCTTACTGTCCCACAAGGAAGTGCCCAAATATTAAAAAAGGATTACAAGAAAGAGCTATTACAAGTTTATAATGACAATGGATCCCATCGATTTTTTGAAAGATGGCTATAAGCATTCTGCATATTTCAAATAACAGTGACAATGTTAATATTCAGAACAATGACGACTCGGGCTAAATTTTTTATTTTCGTGGAGTATTATTAACAATGATGATAATAATACAATAATAATGATTCAATAGTGCATGGCAATAACAGTAATAATAATATAACAACAATTTTTAGTCAACGACAATAATAATAATAATAATTGTTCAATTAGCAACTATTAAGTTTAATAATAATAGTACTAATTTCAATAATAAAATTTGTCGTTGGACCATTATAATATTTTTTTGGTTTGCCTTTTACTTTTTCTTATGCACATATTAATATTTTTTCAAAATAATTAACGTCTTCACTTGTGCTAATTTTTGGAGACTTGGATTAGATTAAAAATTTAATTTCACGTTTAAATCGACAATTTTTTTTTACTACAAGTATATATATATATATGTATATTTTACTATCTAGCGCAGTTCCTGCACTTGTATTATTAAATAATCAATTAGAAGGCAATTCATCCTCTTCTTCTTCGAGTTCTGATTCCAAAGAGATTGAAATATTTGGTAAAATAATTGACAGAGGAGATTATTTAATCCTAAGATTAAAATATAATCCGATCCTGAATCATTCGTGCAACAAATGTTAATTCTACCCGAAAATTTGCACATGTGAAGACGCCCATAGTTATAATAAAATAAAATGAAGATCGATTGTTATTACATTTAAACTGGTCATTCTAGCTTATTATATATATAATTTCTATATTTTAATATAGGAAATTCTTGTCAATGACATTAAAAAGTAAAATTGGGGGGTTTTTCAAAAAATAAATAAATGTAATTATCGGTTAACTTTTACTGGGTATGTCCAGTTTTAATTACTAGAATTTTCCAAATGCATCTTCAGCAAGACCAAAAATAAAAACAGTACAAGTAAATGTTTGACTTGTTGGAAACCTAGTCAAATCATTTAGAAAGGAGATTGCCTAAAGATACTAGGGATTTATTGTTGGAGAATGGGATAAAAGTCCTCAGAAACCAGTACAAATTTTAATTAAATCTATGAATCTATTTTTATTTATTTGTGTTGTGTAATTGTTAAGATATACAGTTTTATTCACGCGCCATTTTTTCGCAACATAAATACTACCGGACATAACGGCCACATAATAATAACGTTATTTTGTTATAACGACAATTGGAATAAATTTTACTATGGCCCCGAGAATGTCGTTATATCCAGGATTACTTGTATATCAAATAAAAATATTGTTACACGCAAAGAAGTCTAATTTTGGAAAAGTCTACGAAGGGTGTTTTACTCCCAATTTTTTTTTCAATGTTTTTTTATATGAAAAAACTAAAACTCACAAAAATAATTAAAGAATCAAACAAAAGGATAAAAGGTTATGCAAGTACTATCCAACTTCCTTTTCATCCACACTATGTCCCACCAGGTCAACCTAAAGTCACATCAACATCAACAACACCATCAAATATCATAATCATAATTAATAAGCGACAAAAATTATTATCAATAAATAAAAAAGTTTCAAGAACAACAATTTCTTCTCCTTCAGTAATACCAATATCGAATTTTAGTTTAT
>CAJVPN010000499.1:0-26405 GCA_910592215.1 Entrophospora candida
TTAAATTATTTAATAACGAATAAAAATCATTATTAATATAATAATATGTTATATATTAGTTAAATAACATCTCAGTCTTGGGTAAGCTTGTAGAAAAGTTAAAAATGCACATATTATATAATTTTGTAAATTATATGATCAATTAATAAAGCTCCCACCATGTTTTTCTTGATTTTCTTTTCCTTTAAAGATTATTATTTGGGGCATGCTGCAACAAAACCAGACAAAGTGAACATTAGTATTATCAAAGATTTCAGGGATCAGTGTTGTTGGTTTAACATCACGATCATGATATTTATCTAGACAAAAATAGTTAATATGAAACTCGTTTACATCAGATCTACTATGGAACCTAAGAATTATAGTACTATCAGAAGAAAGAACAAGGTGAAAAAATTGCTCCTTATATTTTCAAAATAAATGATACTCAGAAAATTGAAGCTTATCTAAGAAAAGAAAGGATTACTTATGAAATTTATCAACAAAAGCAGAAAAATTTAGAAGAAAAATAATAATTATACATGGGATGGTAATTGATTTTATCACCCGTAATCAATTTCGTCACCCGTAATTAATTTCATTACTGCAATTAATTTCGTTACTGTGGTTACGTATTATTACAATATATACATATGTTTTAATATATTTACCATAGTATTGTAGAAGATAAATTGGCCAACTTAATAAATCCTCTAAATTATTTTCAAAGTAAAAGCTGCTAATATCTTGGATTTTGCTGAGAATCCTTGCCTTGGAGTCAGCAGCAAGTCGACACAGCTTATTTTTATCACTTTGAAATTTATCACCATCAGTTACTGAAGGGGGACCACTTATCTCACAGAATGCTACCTCATATGGATTATTGTTATGGAAGAAGAGAACTCGAAAGTCAGGTTTTCGACCAATTGCTCTAATTGTTGTATTTATAATTCTTTCTTTTGACCCTTCACTTTCTTCCTCCCCCCTGTATTTAATAAAACTAACTTACTTATTCATTCTTGATTAATTGTTAGTAAATAATGAAATGATAAATACCACACAAGTAGCACATTTCTAAAATTAATTAGATAATTGAAAATAGGACCAACTTCATGTTCAAATGTGCCTTCATTATAGTGTTCGAAGCCAATATTCTTTATTTCGTTGATTCCCCAACGTATCTCTCTATGAAGTAATGATAATTTATAAACAAAACCAATAAATATAAATTTAATATATATATATATATATATCAATAAATGATTAAGAATAGTAAAATACATTAATTGAATTAATGTTTGATATGTATTGTCTAATAATGTTGGATTGTGTTTTTTATATGGTGTGTTATCGACCATAGTATTTGAAAAATTGTTCATTTCTTGAATTTTCGAACTTTTTATCCATCTCAAGTCTGTAAAGTCAATGTTCAAGGACATTAAAGGATGATCATAAGAAAATTGATTTATTGACATCAATTTTAAATTTTTCATTGCTACATCAAAAACATCTTTATTATGCAGCTTTAATGAAAAGGATCTCTGTTTAGATGAGAAACAAAAAAAAATATTTAAAATATTTAAATGAATTATAGCCTATGTGATACATAATTTTTCATTGTTAAAGAAAATATGTAATTATTGTATTTACCATAGGTTTCTCTTCTTTTATCCTTCTAAGCAACATGCGTCTCTTTTCAAGATATTCCAAATCACCATCTTCCTTCTCCGCTACTGCCACATCATAGCTACTATTATCATCATCATCAGATTCTCTGACATCTTCATTATTTTCATCATCATCAGATTCTCTGACATCTTCATTATTTTCATCATCATCATCATTGTCGATTTCAATTTCAATATCTTTCTTAATCTTATTCTGACATAAGTAACTCACGTTTTTTTCTACAGCACAATCCTTGATATATTTCCTACGTGTATATGCACCACCATCATTTTTTAAAGTTTTAATGTATGAATAAAATGCTTTCGAAATGTTAATGAACTCTGCATCCTAAAATTATAAAAATAAAACATGTCAAAAAAAAAATATCAGAAAAAAAATTTTTATATCAAATATTGCTTTATATATTAATGGGGCCCTCCTAGGGAGGGTGGTTAATATTTAGCATATAATATCATAAAATAATCTTTTGTAATATGTTAACAGGGCTCTCTTGTAAAGTGGTTAACATATTTAATTAGTAATGTATTCTGAATTAATATATGGTATGCCAGTTACCCCCTTCGTGCAGCCGTCACGCGGGCAATAACTTTGCAGTGACCAATATTGATATTTCATTCCAACAATATAAGTTAATCATTGATACATTTATTAAATCGTATAGAAAATGTTGTTACTTTCCTGATACTTTCTCTTGAACATCGTATTAATGCTCGTGCTTTCTCCCTTTCCAAAAGTTAGTGCATCTCTTGAAGCTAAAAATATGTAAAAATTATAAATATCTTTTTGTACTAACGGATCCTTCACTATTTTTTGATATGACGCCAGAAGGTCTTCTTTATTTTGCACATTGATTGATCTAAATGAATAAAACTTATAAATAAGTAGAATGCAGGGCCTGAAATTGTACTTAAACTAGAGTGATGAGTGACAACGAGTGACGATAACCACCACCATAATGATAAAGATGATGATAAAGATGATGATGAGGATAAAAATGATACATGAAGCTAAGAAAATTACAACGTTATTTATACATGTTAAAGGTTCTATCATCTAGTTCTCCGATTTCTTTGTGAATGAATCAGAGAGGCCCTCAAATCTGTGTTCTCTGCATTGAAAAGTCTTTATTCATCACAAATTATGTTAAGTTTAGATAAAATTATTTTTGAGATTAATTTTATTCATACATAAAATAATACTATTTTTTGTGTAAAGGTTGACAATTCGCAATTTTTGTGAAAAATTTACTATTAAAAATGCAGATCTTTCTCTGGTATCACCCCACCAATTAAGTGATCAAATCATTTAAATCCCTTCGTTTAAATTTAACCTGAGAATTAAAGGTTTGTTGCATTTAGAATGTTAGAATATTTACTTTTCCGTCTTTTTCCGTGAGTCAATTATTTTTATTGGTGATTAAATAACAACAATATTAATATTAATATGAAATTGGACAGGTTTGAATTCTTGATCAGTTTTTCCGATTTTCTTTCCGTGCGACTTTCGTAAATCATTTCCGATTTATCTATTATTGTTGTTGTTATTGACTCTCCCGTGATCTGTAAAATTACTATTTTACAATAAGCAAAAAAATCTAATTATCAATAGATTTTGTATCTGTTGGAAATGATCTAAAAATCTATATATATTTACTCTTTATACAAGTCATTACTTGATAGCTTTCAAAATAAATGTATTTAATAATAAATATGTGAATCAAGAGTCATAAAACAAATATGGTTGGCTCGGTCTAAAGACCTCCTATTGCTGCCAATTTCAAAAAATATGACTTCACGTGATTTTAGTTTTAAAATGATTTCTTACTTCCAAATTTAGATCTGATTGTCATGATCTGGTCTAAATTAGTAATGAACTAGTGGCCAAATTCCTCGTGAACAAATAATTTTTGAGAAAATCTCATTATTACATTAAAATTAAAGCCTTATCCTACCAATTAATAACGCTATTTTTTTAACAGAAAGTAACTTCTATACTTTTAAAATTTATGCAAAATTTAGGAGGTCTTTAGACCGAGCCAACTATAAGATAATTTGTAGATACACTTCAGTCGGATTTAAAGATCATAATGTATATTACGTTGATTTCAAAGTTTTTGATTTTCTTTTGATTTTAAAAATCCGATGATTTTCATGTACAATGCTCTTTATAATGATTATCACAAAAATTGTAATCATAATATTTCAAGATTTAATTTTGATTATGATGCTTTAAGCATTAATAAAAGCAAATTTTACTCAATAATATAGTCAGTTTTAAAGCAAGGCATTCAAAGTACAATACACATATCACTAGCAAATTTATGATGACGTAGTTGGATGTTGAGAATTTTTTATTTATTCCTTAGCCTAAAATTATGCCTGCAGTTTTAGTCACCCATAGATGGCGCACTGGAAGTAACACAGTCTTCACTTTTGAGGTATAACTGCTATTCTAAGTTCCACTCAAGTGAGTGGGTAAGTGTTTAAAATCAATTTGCATCTTGCAAATAAATGGATAATAATATCCTTTTCCAAATTCCTGAAATATTGTACCCCGGTTAAACTATCTCCCATAACGATTTTTTCTACGGTGACAAAATTCCGCAAATCTAGGGCTAAAAATTTTGTGTAATCATACGCAGAATCACCAAAAATACAAATCATTTTGTCTCTATTACTATTATAACACTATTTTTGTCGGAAAATTATTTTTTATAGAATTAAAATAATGTCTTTCTTAAATAAATTATCAATAAATTTTGGCTCTTTATTAAATGAAGCATATGATTATAATGTGTTGATATCTGTTGGAAGTAAACCAAATACTAAAGAATTCAAAGCTCACTCTAGTGTTTTAAGAGTCCGTTCACTTTATTTTGAACACGAGTTTTCAAATAAATGGATAAATCAAAAAAATAATATAATTGAACTTCCAAAGATTGACCCTGTAGTTTTTTCTTTGTTGCTCAAGTAATTTTTGTAATTTAATTTAATTTAAATTTTTTTTTTTAAGAATAGAATCATTTAGTAATATTTACACATGTATATATATACTATACATATTATATATATTTAGATATATTTATACAGGCATGTTTGATTTGAGTACTGTAGATAAATCAAATTTTCTTGGAATTTTAATAGCATCTGATGAGTTGTTATTGGATGATGAATTGTGTGATTTTTTTGAGGATTATCTTATTAAAAATCAATCAAATTGGCTTAATGAAAATTGTATTGAAGTTTTGCACACTGTTTATCTATTACCCAAACGTGTGAAACTGAAGGAACATTGTTTAAGTTTAATATGTAATTCTCCTAAATCATTTTTTGTCTTAAAAAGCTATTCATCTATAGGAAAAGATATTCTATTTGATTTATCAATGCGAGATGATTTGAGTATGGATGAAATTGATATCTGGAATAATTTAATTGAATGGGGTGTTCATCAAACAAATGAATTGGATTTAAACCCTGATGTTACAACTTGGGATACAGATGGTCTTGAAGCTTTGAAAAAGAATTTATCAAAATTTGTTAAATCAATTAGATTTTATCAAATTTCTTCAACTGATTTTTTTCATAAAGTTAGACCTTATAAATCAATTATACCATTTGATTTATATGAAGATATTATATCATACCATCTGACATCCAGCATTCCAAGATATCCTAATTTGCCATCCAGGTGTAACCTTCAAATTGATTCCTCTTTGCTGACATCAAGACAGTTAAGGATAATTATCAATTGGATCAGAAATGAAAAAAACATCAATTTAATTCCATCTAAAAGTAAATACACATTTACTCTTTTATACAAGGCATCGTGTGATGGTTTCGAAAATAATACATTTAATGATAAATGTATAAATCAAGGATCTTGTTTTGTAGTTACAAAATGTAACAAGACAAACAGGATAGTTGGTGGTTACACTTCAGTTGGATTCAATTATAGTTATGGTTACTATAATGATCCTAGGAGTTTTTTATTTTCATTTGATTTTAATGAAATCAAAAATCCAATCATTTGTTGTATACAAAATTATGGCCATGCTCTTTATAACAATTATTATAGTGGTGGCTATAATAATAGTATTTTTAATTTTGGATGTGGTGATTTAATGATGAATAATAATTGTATTAGTTGTAATGGTGGCAGCAATAATTACAAACAGCTTAATTTACTCAATAATAATTCAAATAAGTTTTATGCAAGTGAAATTGAGGTATTCAAAGTGCAACTTAATGGTTAGTTTCTACTAACTGTTAAATTATACATTTTAATAATTTTTTATTTATTTATTATTTTTATTGTATCATATATTTTTGATGATCATTTTTTTTTTTTTAAAAAAATAATGTCTTAAATAAATTTTAACTTTTATTGAAGATTTATAATGTGTTAATAATATCTCTTGGGGATGAACCAAATATTAAAGAATTCAAAACTCGCTCTAATGTTTAAAAGCCTGTTCACCTTACTTCGAACAAATAAATGGACAAATCAAAAGAATAATATATTTGAACTCGATGACTAAATATTGATCCAAAACTTCCTGGAATGTAATGGCAGTTGTTATTAGAGTTGTCTGATTGTGTTTGGATTAAAGGAGTTTATGTTGAAGTGCTAAGAAACTTGGTGAATGCTCAATATGTAAATCCTCTAAATTATTTTTTGTTTAAAAAGCTATTCAATTATAGGAAATATTATTTTATTGATTTATTAAGATGAGATGGTTTGGACACGGAAGAAATTGACACTTGGGAGTAATGTAATTAATCGGAATATTCATAAAACTAATTCAATCTCGGTTGGAATGCAGACAATGAAAAAAAAAAAATCAAAATTTGTCGAATTTCTTCAGCAAACCATAGATCAATTATACCATCTGATTTATATGATCCAAATATCCTAATTTGTCATCCAGATGTAAATTAAGAATTATTCTACTTTGCTAACAACAGGACAGTTAAGAATAATTATTGTCCAGATTAGAAATGAACAAAGCATCAATTCCACTGCACATAAAAATCTATAAACACAAAATATTACGCGATGGTTTTGAAGATAATAAGAAGTGTGTAAATAAAGGTCTTTGCCTTGTGGTCACGAATGTAATGAAACAAATAAGATTATTGATGGTACACAAAATAATGCTGCTCTTTATGATGCGTGGTATGAATAATTAATTATACTATTAAGTGTAATATAATAATTATATTTTAATTCTATTTTTAATAAACATAGGAAATATTTTTATTTTGAAAAATTAAAATAAATAATTAATAATAGGATAAAAATATTATAATCTGAAAATTTTTTTATAATTACAATTAATGAATATTAATTAATTAATATAAATGATGTTAATCATCAATTATACGATGATGAATATTATTATTTCCAAGACAAGAATTTTGTAAAATAGATTCATAATTGAAACTTTCAGTAGAAAACATTTTAACGCAATACCAATTAAAATTGTCAACATGACTTAATTCCCAATGTAGATCAGGAATAGTGTTTTTTAAATAACAACCAATTTCCGTACCAAATTTGTCTAGTAAAGTATAACCGCAACTTTCAAATGGATTTATGATATTTAGTATTAATTTGCAAATTAGATCGGAAGAATCATTGCTAAATGTTTCTATGTGTGGTCGAAGTTTATTACGCCTAAATTTTATTTCTACTTTTGTTTCGAATTCACTTAATATCTCGAAATAAACGTCTCTCAATGCCTCGACAAATAAATCAATCTTGTAAGAAATTGCTCTTTGTTTTAACGATGTCCAAATGCATGATAACGGTATTTGAAAATAATGTAATTCTTCTTCTAATTCTTCTCTTGTTATTAATTTTGCATCAGGAATAATTGGTGTTGTTGCTGTTATTGCTGACGACGACGACAAATGCGATGATGACGACGAAGATAGTGATGGTATTTTATGATATCTATTATCACCACCACTATTATTAATATCCTTGTGTTTATTTTGTTGTAATAGTCTTAAATGATTGCTGTTATGTTCTTTCCAGAATATTTTGCCGGTACGATAAAATTCAATTATATAATAAAAAACATAACCATTACGATCAATGAAATATTCATTATCATTGATTGGACGCAATAAACATCTGTTTCTATCAGCAAACATGGTACCTAGTAAAGTCTTTGGATACGAGGTTAACGTAGAACGATATGTTTCATACTAAATAATTATAATAAATAGACATATGAACGTGTAAATTACGTAATTTATTGTTAAATTTATTATTGTTATTATTATCTGATCAAAATTTACGTGTTATTTTATTTTATTTTTTTAAAAATTGTCAAGAGAATGTTTCTTACCTTAATTCCACCAACATTTAATATAATATGATCGTTTTCCTTCCCTTCCATAGTAATAATAATAATAGTAGTAATAATAATGATGATAATGATGATAGTAATGATAATAATAATAATAAATAATAATAATAATAATAACACCAATTTGCTTTTATTTTTATTATTTTTTCAAAGAAACAATAACAACTATGATGGTGGTGGTGGTGGCGGTGGTGATGGTGATAATGATGATATATTAAACAGCAAAATATTTGTTAACAAAATTAAATATTTCAGAATTTTTTTTGGAAATATAAGGAAAATATATTATTATTTAATAAAATGTATATTAATAAATGCAAAGCTGCGTAATCATATACATTCCTGTAATTAAGCTTTAAGTTTTATCCTTTTAAGTAAATTGACCTGTGAAAATAAAAAAAAAATTTTTTTTTTTTGTTTAAATAGAAAAAAAGCAGCAGATTTCATTTTTCTAACGATGAACATTTCTTTGAAAATCCAAATCAATTGATTTATGAAATATATTAATCAATACGACTTCTTGTTATTCATATGATTTATTAATAAAGAATTTGCAACTGATAACTTATCACATATATTACAAGTAATTTTTTAAAAAATCAAAAAAATAATAATACAATGATCAATCTATGAAATGCATTAATTTTATACGCAAATTTTTTTATGTGTAAAATAACCCCTATTATAGAAGTCATAGAGGTCAAAGATCATCAGGCAATTTCCAAATAGAAAACTAAAGGCTATGTTTAATGTAGATTGGCACCTTTATTTATTGGTGTAAAAGTAAAGTAAAAAACTACATTTAGACAATTTATTGAATTGAAATATTTTTGGATTAATCATACACAAAGAGAGCCGTAACAACGTTTTTGTAGAACCATATTAAATATTTTAACGTTTAAGTGTATATAAGATGCAAAATTACATAATTATATACTAATACGAATAATTTTTGAAATAAAATGACGTTCAACGCGACATTTTTAAATTATTGCTTAAATTTGAATACATAATTTTTGAATTCTTATATATTAATATTAATGTTAATGTTAATATCAGAAGATTGATTTTTTATATTTAAAAATTCCCATAATTAATTCTACAAAAAATGAAAATGAAAATGAAAGATTGCGCACGCGCGTGTGTTCATGGATGAATAAATGGATGAATAAATGGAAGAATGAATGAACGGATGAATGAATGAATGAATGAATGGAGTATAATGCAAAAAAAATAAAATAAAATTTTTTGGTTTTTTTCATCTTCTTTTCTTTATAATTAATAGAATTTACAATTACACCTTGCAATAATTATCGAAACATAAATTATGACAATAACTGCCACAATTGAATTTATCAAACACCTCTTTGCCCAAGTTTTTTCTGTCAAACTTTTATCAAAAAAATAAAAAAATGTGCCAAAAAACCATAACGGCCAAAACAAAAATCCATAAATGTAAAGATTCTTTGTTATTGGCCAAGATCCAGGTTTAGTGTTTCCAATACAACTGCTATGACTATCGCCATTGCTATTACTACTGTGTCCGTGTTCATAAGCTTCTTCGTCTTTGTTATAATTTGGTGGCATATCTTTTGATATGATTGAATAGCTTGGTAATTTTTCATCTGAATAGTTAGCTTTATAAAAATCGCCATCAATGCTGTTGAGATCATTGTTATGACTTATATTGTTTGGTGAAAATAAAGCTGATTCTGTTATTGTGATTTGGACTTCATTGGGAGTTAAAGTTGAACTGTTATTGCGATTACCGTCGTCATTATCATCATTGTTTCTTTGATCCAGCAAAGTGTTCATTTTTTATATTTTTGTGAGTAATGGTGAATCGAAAAGAATGAAAGATGAAAGATGAAAGATGAGAAAGAAAATTTTTTTTAAGTGCTCTTTTTAATTTTTATTTTTGCATAACATTTAAACGAGTTCTTTGCTTTTAGAGAATAATTGAAGCAAAATAAAATCAACGGATAAACGTGTGAAAAGGTGGGTGAATGTGTGAGATGTTTTAAAAAATATATGTTTTAAAATGAATGTGTAAAAAGGAAAAAAAGTAAAGATTGGAATAAAACACAGAATGCCACGATTTTTATAAAGTTTTATTTTTATTCCACAAAAGGAAATGATAATAAAATAATAATATAGCATATATAGCATAAAATTTAAGTTTGTGTAAAATGCGAACAAAGGTTAATAAAAAGTCTTTTTTTCTTGCATCATTGATCTTTGGTTCATTAGTAATAATAGCAGAAAACCAAAAACATCGAAAGTTCCCAAAACTTCTAAACTTGACCCGTACCAGCTAAGTGTAATATTTAATTTAAACAAAGAAAAAATAACAACGAAGCAAACAAATAATTAAGCAACAAACAAATAAACAAACAAAACAAATTAATTAATTTAATTTTCTGGTTTTTATTTTTTTATCAATTGAATTGATTTGTGGTAATGTTGAGGTATATATGAGGCAGTAAACATATTTGGGATAAATGGACAAATCAAGAAAAAAATTCTATCATTCGAGCGATTCCATGTATGCGTTAATTACATGTAATTAATAATTGTCTCAGAGATATAATTTGTTTGTCTGACTAATTCCATCCGTCATTGATGTTGACAAATATTGTATGTTGGGTAATCGCGTCATAATAATAACAACTCAAAATGATTAATGAAAATGGACATAATCATGGTAAAGCCAGACGTTATTTTAAATTTCCTTTTTTGATGCACATCATATATCATTCATTTTTTAAAATATATTTGTTATACCCAGGGGAATTCCTCTGAGCAAATAGAATTATTACATTTCCAAAAACCACCGATACTGGCCTACCATCTGATATACCAGTTCCAGTTCGGTCAATTACAAAAGATTTAATTGGTCAATTAGCAGTTGCGATTTGAACTAAATCTTGATAATGGAGCTGCGAATCTAGATCGTCAAATTGAATCAAGTTCTATTTGTTCTCCTCATTAAGGTAGAATGGACGTGCTCAGCTACTTGAAACTATTCGTTTAACCAAATTTGAATTCATGATGCACATCGTAATTAAATTAGTATTAGTGTTTGAGAAAATACATGTCACGAAATAATTTCTGTAATACAAAGTGATGAAACAATGATTTGTGTGTGATATTAACGGGTTTTATAACATTTCAATCAATCTAAAACATAAATCAGTCAAGTAAGTGTTCATGGCTTTTTCCTTGGACGTCTTTAGGTATTTTATATACGTATTTTTATTCTTCAAAAGGGATTAAATGAGCTTGCAGTTCTGAAATATTTTCTTTGCTCATCCTTACTTAAGACGCGGATCATGATTTTTTTTTTAGACTTTTAATAATACATCCTTGCCCTATTTTGGGGCTCAAGTTTCAGGATCTATCGCTTCAATGTGAGCAATTGCCTAGTAGAAGAAAAATAACATGGAATGGATTCTTATAATTGAGAAATTTTAGTCCTTTTAGGTATATAAACAATCATAGCTATAACATTAAACATTAAAGTTATAAATGCTAATCATAATCAAATATACTACCATCACTACTTTCAAGACATGTCTAGTCTTTAATTTATCTTAGTATGATAAATGAATATGACAATTATACATGCAATCAGGGAGAACGTAAATGTTCCCATTAGACTGAAATTGGTTTCTGGCCGAGGTAAGTAATTTCATCAATGTAAATATCAAAATTAGATGATTTTCTTTAATTAATCTCGGCGTTTAAGAGCATTCATACTGACTTTACGATTCTAAAATTCAAATTTTTTTAATGAAGTAGTAACCAAAGGTTTTTCTCTTTTAGTGCTACCAACAGCGATTACGTCTGTTTTACCTTTCTGGGTGCCATTAATAAATAACTCTTCAGTAAAGGATTACTATAAAGGTTTGAGTCAAGTAACTTTCCGAGTTCCGTTTTTTTTTTTTTCTTGGTTTTTTTCAAAAAAATTTTCAACCAAGATTCGGCTATTCACTTTTGGCAAGGATGCCACTCAGTAAGAATAATGTTATATCCGAATTTATATAGCAAAAAAACCGAACAGCAAGCATTTGAATAAACATTCATTCAACATTAATGTTTATATAGTCAATCGCGCTTGCTGATTTCTTGTCAAGTGGCACCTTTATGTTTATGGCACCTAAAATTAACAGCTGAATTTTGGTTGAATTTTTTTTTTTTGGCCAGCGTATATTTTCTCATTTAAATGGAGTGAATGCTTTTTTATCACTAGAAAATTCATAGAACATATTTGATTTCAAAAATTGCTGACACTCATCCCAATCACAAATCATCTTTAATTTGCAGCCTTTTTATGTGTTGTTGTTTAGCATACATTTTATTATTTATTATTATTTGCCCTTTTAAAGGGATATAAAAGACAATGAATAAATGAATGAATTACATCGCTCAAGTAATGATACTTTAAGGTGCCAAAAAGAGAATGAGATATAATGTACAATTGTAATGCTGATTCGTCAGCTTCTTGGAATACTGACGACTCTTTCTTAATAAAATTCCAAGCCCATTCAAAATTTTATTCGTTGTATCGCAAGCAGAGGTCAGATTAATCTTTCTGGACGAAGGACAATTAGAATCATTATAATACTTTTGAAATGTCCATGATGCACATCATCTAAAGATATCAAAAATTATAACTACCACATAGAAAGAGTAAACTTTAATTTTTGCAATCTAATGGAACTAAGCAATAATGTAATGGAGGTTTTTTTTTTAAATTTTTAATAATAATAAATAATAATAAGTAATAATAATAATAATAATAATAATAATAAACTTGGGGATTTTAAAATTATTAGTATTAGCCAACTTTAATTAAAATTAAAATCCCTTACCTTTTTATTATTATTATTTCTTTCTCACACTATTATACTATTATTAATATTATTATGAAAAAAAATTTTGAGGTTTTTTAATTTTTTTAATTCAAATTTTACTTTTTTAGGCCAATAAAAAAAGCACATGATGAATGATAATTAATAACAAAAAATTTTTATCTATATCATAAAATCTAAGTGGACGAGAGTAGTTTTTCGTTTTGTTTTGTTATGAAGACCTACCTATCACATATTATAAAAATACATAAATACTTATTTATTAAGAAGAAAACAAACGAATATCTTTTATATAATTAAAAAAAAATTATGAACAATTCTTACAAATACGAAACTTTTGAAATCTTACCTGATCATTTCTATGACGGAAGGGATGGCGCACCAGTCTTTAAACCAACAATGGAACAATTTAAGAATTTTGGTGCTTTCGTTGCTTCAGTGAAAAAGTATGGCTCAGAATATGGAATCATTAAAGTGATTCCTCCAGTTGAATGGTAAATTTTAAAATTAATATATATATATATATATATATATATATTTATTTATTTATGCATAATTGATGTAATATAATTATATATATATATAGGTCTGAAAAACTTTCAAAGGATTTATCAAATAAATTAGAAAACATTAATATAAAAAATCCGATTGAACAACTATTTATGCGTCAAAAAAGCGGAACTTATGTTTTAAAAAATGTGGAAAGAAAAAGAAATTATACCGTTGAACAATGGGCCCAATTTTGTCGAGAAAAACACATGCCTCCCGAACCTAGATATTGGAATCCGAGAATACCTCCCAAATTGAGTAAAAATGAATCAGAAACGACAACAACAATAGCCACTAGTAGTGATGATGGTCCTTCCACAGAAAAATCATCTGGAAAAAGAAAAAATTCGAATAATAATGAAATAATTATAGATGATGATTATAATGATGATTATAATGATGATAATTCTCCAAAAAAAACTATTAGACTTATACCACCTGATCATGAAATATTAGATAATTATGATAATCAAAATAATGCAGAAAATTCAGTAAATCAACAAACTGTTGAATTATTGTCGTTGACAGTTGTTCCTAATGCAAAATTTGATTATCGAAAAATTAATAGTAGTCTTCCGTATAATGAAGAAGAATACATTAAAGAATTAGAACGTACATATTGGCGTAATTTACCTTACGATTCACCTTTTTACGGTGCTGATTTGTCTGGTAAATAATTTTTTCGAATGAAAAAATTTATAAATTTATATGTAGTTAACTTGAAATAATAGTAATTAATATAGTAAATTTGAATTCATACATTCATTAGGCTCTTTATTTTCTGATTGTACTAAATATTGGAACTTGAACAATCTGGATAATTTATTAAATGAATTAAAGTCAATCCCTGGAGTGAATAAAACTTACCTATATTTTGGGATGTGGAAGGCAAGCTTCGCATGGCACATTGAGGTTATTAGTATTCTTAATTCTTATTAAATTAAAAAAAAAATAGATTATATATTGTTAATATATATACTATACATGTATATAAATATGTAATTTCTCTGGATTATTCAGGACAAAGACCTTTACTCTATCAATTATATCCACTTTGGTGCACCGAAACAATGGTATTCCATCTCACCCTTAAGAGCTTCTAATTTTGAATTACATATGAAAGGTATTGTTCATTTATTTTTTAGGAAAAAATCGTTTCTTGATCGTATCACGTCCAGCTATTTGTCACCCCTTATGTAACATTAAAACAAATATTTTTTTTGAAATGAATGAATTTGCCCAACCAATGATTTTAATTTGTTCAAACATACTTTCCTTTCTTCCTTGCATATTATCATCACCATAAGCTTATGATTGACATAATGTAAATGTTATAGTCATTATAATGATAATGCGAAATCCATTTTTCGAATAAAATCATCATAAATACACACACACACTAATTATAATTTATATTATTAAAATTCAGGATGGTTTCCCCACGCACAAAAAGAATGTTCACAGTTTTTACGTCACAAAGAATATATAGCTTCGCCAATTAATTTAAGTGAAGCACCTATAATATATCATCGATTGGTTCAACGAGAAGGTGAATTTGTAATAACATTTCCGAGGGGATATCATTCTGGCTTTAATTTAGGCTTTAATTGTGCAGAGAGTGTAAATTTTGCTTTTGAGGATTGGATAGAACATGGTATCAAGGCAAAATCATGTACATGTCGCTCTGACAGCGTTCAGATTGATGTCAAATCACTTTTTGGTCATTTCTTACAAAATAAGGACGAGAACAACTACCATTACAACGAAACGCCAGATTCAAATTTCGGTCCACCAATATTTCCTAATTCTCATAGGATTAAACCTTCTACCAGTAATAAAAAACACAAAACAGATCGTAAAGTAAAATATTTAAGTTATAACAGTGATAATATGTTGAACGTATCATCGTCATCGTCGTCACAATCAGTATATGATTACAATGAACCAATAGTATCATCGTCGTCGTCGTCGTCGTCATCATCATCATCAGCTTCTGCTTCTTCTTCTTCAAATATAAATCGTATAAAAAATAATAATAAAGGAATATCGAAAGAGATTCAATCAATATATAAAAATTCTACTGAAACCATTGAAAGATCCGCTTCTAAAATCAAAAAATCAAATAAATATGAACCTTATCCTACTGACAAAAATAGTATAATTGCTAAAAATGATGTTATGGTATTATTTCGAGATTGTTTTTTTCGTTGCACATTATTTGGATTCATAATTTAATTATCACCCTTCTTCACCCCTCTTAAAAGTGTTATTTATGTCCTGTTCGTGGAAAAGAAGTTTTACATACTATGGATGGAAGATATGCGCATTAGTAAGCATAATTTTAAATTATATATATTGTATATTATTTTTGTTGTTGCATACAATCGAAATCTTAACAACCTGTCGATATTCTCCTTTCCAATTGGGAAAAAAAGCCTATGTGCAACTTTTATTCCAGAAACTTTTGTTGCCAATCGACAAGAATTTGGCGAAGAAACTGTTGTTATTCAAATTACAGATATTCCTAATTCAAGGAAAAAGATGGTAAACTTTTATTTATTTTTTTATTTTTTTTTTATTTTTTTTTGCCGAGAAAATATATTTATATTTTGTATTTATATTTATATAGATGTGTGAAATATGCAAGACATCAGAAGGTGTATGCATTCAATGTTGCAAATGTACTACAGCTTTTCATGTCTTCTGTGCACATGATGCAGGGATACTTTTGGTAGAACGATTAGTTGGAAAGAGCCAAATATTTCACGAATGTTACTGTAAATTACACCAACCTGTAAGTTTTCCATATTATTATTAATCCTCTTTCTCATTTTTTTATTCTAATTTAGAGTATTGCGACTTTAATAAACAAGAATAATCTAGATAAGGAAAGGAAATTACCTAAATCCGAACAAAAGGCACAAAATGGAAATAATAATAATAAACTTCAACAACCACAAAATGTTATTTCTACTATTACCACTACTGTGAAAAAGAAAAAGGAAAAGGAAGAAGTAGTTTTTACTTTGGACGATGAGCTTTTACTTCAGAGTGAGAATTAGTATTGATGATGATGATGATGATGATGATAAGGGTAGAAAATTTTTTATTTTTTTTTTTATTTAGAAGAGGAAATGATTTTCCAATTTTAGATGATTTTTAATTTTATTATTTTACTAAGCAAAGAATTAAAAAAGAAGCAAATTCTTATTTATTTATTAATATCAAATTTATTTATTTGCTAATAATTGTTAAGCAATAATAAATAAATTGCACTTATAAAAAATCTCGCGCTTTATTATGTTGTGTACCTTGAAAAACACTAATCCATTAATTCTGATACGAATGCTAACCGTTGGTGGTGACTGTGCCGGTAATATTGGTTGCTGGTAGTGCTATTGCTGCTGCTGATACAATTGGCTTCGGAATCATTTTATTATCATCATTACTATCAAACATTGATGTAAATAATGTTGCTGCTATTGTTTTGATATTGTAAATATTTATCATCATTTGGTACTTCAATTGGAAATTCAAGATCATTCATTAATTATTTCCCTTATATCAAGTTCCTTTTTAATAAACTACGTTCTTCAGCCTTTAAAGTCTCAAAGGTAATGGCTGTTACATGATCTTCAGCTTCTTTATAACGAATTACATGGTGGGAACTTAGCCTTTCTTTCCAACATCTGCAGCAACAAACCCGGTGTGAGCTAATTCAAGAGATAAAAGTCGTGAGTACGCTTTTCAACATTTGGTATCATGTGATAACTTTTTATCTTTTCTTTAAATAATCCCTTTTATTGGACATAAAGTTAATTAGTGCTCATATGGGGTAGTCTTATCATTGAAATTAGTTGTGTTTTTTCTATCGAAAATGCCCATTCATCAATAAATTTAGAAAATTAATTTTCATTGCTAATAAAAGATATATTCTTGCATCAACTTTAAATTCATTCGAAATTCCCATTTTGTTTCAAATTGCGTAATGATCTTCAAGTCATTTTTTCAAACTGAACATAAGATCACTCACTAATACGTTTTGGTTAAGGATTGCTGATCATATCCTAACAGATAAGTCGCAATCAAATTTTGAGATTCGGCAATATTTTTTGCTGAAATGGGTTGTGATTGTTTTTTTTTGTGAAAGTTCATCGTTATGCTCAGGAGTTTGATTTTACGGTCACATACAAGAATCATCAATTAAACCTTATAGCTTTTTTTTTATTAACAAAATTCTCTGCTCCCATTCTTGTAAATAAAGCCGCAGTGAGTGTTTTCTCTAGCATGTTTGGTTATTGAGCCTTAGCATTATAGTATGAATGTTAGTTGTAGAAAATGTAGGCATGATAGGGCTGGATCAATTTGAAGAAATGCATCAGGTGATGTTATGCAATTATTGCATTTGTAAGTTACCTGTTAATTTTATATGATGAGGTTATCTAATATTTAAATGAAGATGATAATAATAATAATAAATTCGATATTTCTTTTAAATTCAAATACTTTGATTTGTAACGTGATTTACTCTATCGTCAGAAAAGTGAGCCAAGTCATCATGTTGTTTCTGTATCGCTAATTCAATTTGATGCTTTTTTCGCCTAATACTATCATCTTTATCCTAAATAATAATACATTTGTGTAAGTATATGTTATATATGCATATATTTATTCATTAGAAAAAATTTGGATTGAATCAAATACTTTTTCCAAACCTTTAAATGACCTTTTTGAGTTGCGAATACAGAACAGATTCTATCTAATGGAATAACACCAGAGCAAAAATAAATAACTACCGCTATAATCCCTATTACGATCTTGGATGGTGCCAAATTGGGGAACTTGGTTTACAATAAATATTGCCTCAGACTATTGAAGGTTGTTGCTGGTGAATTGGCTACGTTCTCTGAAAGGATACATTACATTTTTGGATATCAAGTACAATATAATTCCATCCTATCTATGATAAGAGGTGGATCTTCACAATAAACTTTGTCATTGTTGTCTTTAATTCCATCACCTTTATATTGATTTCTGATTGATGAGGCTCACTGGATGTTTTTGGTCGAGACTTTTTGGTTTTTTGTAAAATTGTTTTGCCGTGAAAAAATAATACAAGATGATGGATGAGATGACGAAATATGAATTTAATTTATAAATTCTTGAATACTTGACAATAAGAAAGGAATATTATAAACAATAAAAAAATCAGTGGCGAAAATTAAAATAAACATTATTTACTTTTTATATAGGACAATGCAATTGTTGCTTGTAGCACAACAACAATAATAATTAAAGTTCTTCCTGCCGAGAAACCTATTCCAAACTTTTAAAGAACTTTGTGATAAAGAATATGTCAAGGACAGCAACTACTTTGGTCAAGAAAGATTTTGTTGAAGTGGGCTTTACAAATAGTATAATTGATGGTAATAATTCACCAATAAAGATTTATTATGAGATTCATGGAAGTGGAGCAAATAAAATATTATTTATTATGGGTAAAAAATAATAATTTGTGATTATTTTAAATGGTTAGTTGAATGACTGACTAACAATCACCTAATAATAATTTCCCAACTAGGATTGAATACAACATTAGGTGCTTGGGAAAATCAGGTATAATGTAATTCATTATTATTACTAACTAGATTTGGTTGATTAATTGAATTACTTTATTTAGCTTAAATATTTTGGAAGTAAAGATTATCAAATATGCGTTTTTGATAATCGTGGTGTTGGATGGTCAGGTAAAAAATTAAAACAAAATTATCCAATAATGAATGGTATTCAATATCTCGACATCATTCATGCAACTTTTTAGCATTGACATTTTACTCTATTTTTTTAAATTAGATTCACCAAGTGGACTTTATAGGTAAATAAATCAACTAGTTCTTTTGGGTATGAGAGCTAATATATATAATATATAAATAACATCTAACGAATAAAATTTATAGTACCAGGGAAATGGCATGTGATACGATTGATTTATTGAATGAGATTGGATGGACAAGTGATGTTAATTTGGTTGGTATTTCCATGGGTGGAATGATTTCTCAAGAATTAGTATTACTCAAACCTCACTACTTCAAATCTTTATGTCTTACATCAACTACTTCGGGATTAACAATACCACCAGTATGTAAAATGATTATGACTATATGTGTGATGGTGGTTGAGATATTATTTAGTTAAATATTGATTATTAATGATTGGTTGATTTCTGTTTTATAATCGTTATTATTAGATCAGTTGTATAATCACACTCATGAAACTTTTCATGAAGAAAAACCCTATTGACAAAGTTCAATTAGCTGTTGATGCGCTCTTTCCCGAGGTAAGAAGTTTAATTGAATATATAAATGTTGCTCTTTATTTATAAAATATTTATTCATTAATTGCTGTAATTTAGCATTGGCTGAAATCTCCATCAATTGGATCATCACATAATACAAATAGGGAGCGTGTAGTTGAAGTAACTTTCATTAATTATAATTATTAAATACTAATTAATGATGATAACAACAACAACAACAACAATAATAAATGCCTTTTGTTTGTTACAAACAGTCAATGGTTCAACGTATTAGTAATACTAGAATTCAACCTGTTAGAGGTAAATTAATTAATTCATTAATTGTTCATTTCAATTTGATTTGAAACCGAACTTTATTGACTTTTTTGTAATGGTTATGAATATTTTAGGCGCAATAGGGCAAATTTCAGGTTTTCTAAATCAATAATTTTGTAAATTTGATAAAAAAAAAATTCAAAATATTAATGTTATATGCGTGTATATAATATAATAGCATGCTTAAGACATTATGTTTCTTCTGAACGTCTTCGAATCATTCAAGATAAAATTCCTAAAGTAATAATTTTAATAATTGACAATAATTTTAATCGTTTAAGTGATTTTAATGAATATTAATTTTTTGAAAAAATAGATTTTGGTAGTAACTGGAAATTTGGACAATTTCGTTAGACCATCAAATAGTTTCTATTTGGCTGAAGAATTAAATGCAGATTTTGAGTATTTTGAAGGTAAGTATGAGTAATAGCTTAATCAACTTATTTATTAATAACACACAATAATCAATTAATCAATGATCACTAAAGGTTCTGGGCATGTTATACCTGGAGAACAACCTGAAAGATATAATTCATTACTAGAAGAACATTTCAGAAAAGCTGGATTAATTGATTCGTCAATTTAATTATTTATGAAATCACTATTACACTGCTTGGAAGAAAGTATCGGAACCTCATTATTTATTAATTATGCAAAAACCTACATAATAATTATAAATAAAATTTATATCATCATGTAGCTTAGGTCTTGAAGAATATTTATATAAAATTCCACACTTCTATCATTCATATTTATTTTTTTTGGTTTAAAAAAAACAAACTTCAATTAAATAAAAAATAGAAACAAAATTTAGTATTTTGTTGGCCATCCATTATTGGATATGCATGCCTCGATTCTTGAACATTTTTGGGATGATTTTCACGTTTTTTTAATCTTCTTTCCAACACATCCCAAAGATGCTCAATTGGATTGAGATCAGGAGATTGCGATGGCCAATTAAACAAAATGTTTATGTTGTTATTTCTTATCCAATTTTGCACATTTTTTGCAGTATGCATTGGTGTATTGTCATCCTGAAATTTGTATGCTCTACCACCAAATTTTGTTCTTATTAAAGGCAACAAATTTCTTGATCAATTTTTTATTGCTGTTTATAACTACTTTTTACCAATAGAAAAGACATAAAATTTCGACCAATTCAAAAAATATCCAAAAATGAAAATCATGAATTTGATTGAAGTTTGTTTTTTTTTTTTAACCAAAAAATAAATATGAATGATAGAAGTGTGGAATTTTATATAAATATTCTCAAGACCTAAGCTACATGATGATGTAAATTTTATGTATAGTTATTATGTAGGTTTTTGTGTAATTAATAAAAAATGAGGTTCCGATACTTTCTTCCAGGCAGTGTATATTTATAATTGTATATGACGAATATTTTCTTACAATAAAGATTGTATATGAAAATTGAAACTATTACTATGGGATATGAAATTTGTGGCCAATTTGAATTTCACGTGCGTGAATTGCAATTTTCACGCAAACGTAATAATTGATCTACAACCTGGAATTTTTTTAATAAATATAAATATACGCATCGTTTTTTTTTTCTAAAGTATAAATAATAGTTAGCGATGTTTTGTACAAGTAAATACTTTTAATTGGATGCTTCATTTATTTAGATATTTATTTAGATAAAAAAAAAGATTGAAACTTTAAATTTATTTATTTTGATGATTTAATATAATAATATAAAAATAATAATAGTTTCTGGAGAAGTGCCTGAAGAACCTGTTGTTTCCAAAAAGTCAGGACAACTTTATGAAAAAAGGTTGATTATCAAATATATAGCTGAAACTGGAAAGGAGCCTGTGACCGATGAGGATTTATCCGTAGAAGATCTATTAGAAGTAAAAACAAGTAAGTTTTTTTTTGGAAGAAAAATTTTTGATGAATAAATTAAATATTTATACCAAATGTTTGAATGAATGGTAGTTATGATGATATGAACTATTAAGTAAACAACTAGAAGCTGTTTCTGACCAATTTTTGATATGATTTAGAAATTTATCTGAACTCTATAATTTGTTATTTTATATATATATAATATAGAATCTATATATATATTATTTATCATTCATTTAATTGTAAAAAAATTTTTTTCTTAATAATAATTAGGTACAAAAATAGTAAAACCTCGTCCACAGACCTTTTCTTCTATTCCATCATTGTTGACAGCTTTTCAAAATGAATGGGATAGTTTAATGTTAGAATCTTTTACTTTGAAACGAAAATATCAAGAAGCACAACAAGAATTGAGCCATGCTTTGTTTCAATATGATGCAGCTCGTCGAGTGATTGCCAGAACCATTAAAGAAAGGGATGTTGCAAGAGAGTATGTTTTTAAAAAAAATTTTTAATTCATTAACTAAGCAAGCTTTATAAATTGTTGATTATATTTAATTTTAAAATTTTATTTTAAAAAAAAAACAAAAAAGTGCATTAGCAAACATCAAATCTCATATTGAAATTCAACCACCTGCAGATACATCTACATCTGAGGCACAAAAGATGCAGGTTGATGAGGAAAAAGGCATAGGTAGTTCAATCATTGAAAAATTAGTAGAAGCCAGTGTAGTGTATGTAATTTCTATTAACTAATTATCATTTGATTATAAAAGAAATATATGCACATTCTAAAATTAAACTATACTTGATTAAAAAAAAATTTTTAAATTAGTTTATCAAAGGGACGTAAAAAAAGAAAACCACCACCAAGTCTTACACCTGCTGATACAATCAAAACATTTACTCAGATTTCTACAATTCCGGCCTTACACAACTCCTCAACGCCTGGAATATTATGTATGGATTTAGATCAGACAGAAAAATTAGTTTTAACAGGTGGCGTTGACAAAAAAGCATTGATTTATAATCTTGAAGAAGGTAAAGTAGTAAGTCAATTGAAAGGCCATACAAAAAAAATTACAAATGTTTTGTGGAGAGAGAAAGCTGAAGCTGGTGAATCAGATATTGTATTTACAGCAAGTGCTGATAAAAGTGTTAGAATTTGGAATAATACCAAAAAAGGTAAAAAAGATAATTTATTGTTTATTTATTTATTTTCGAGTGGAAATATAAAAAACTCAAAAAAATTTTTTTTCTTAATAAAACCAGGATATAAAACCTCCAGTACCATTTCAATACACAATGCAGAAGTTACTAGTATAGCTTTAAATCCCACCAAAGATTATTTGGTATCAGTTTCTGAAGATTCGACCTGGGGTTTTCATGATATTGCTACTGCACAAACACTGGTTAAAATAGAAAATAGTGATGTAAAAGATGGTTGGTATTTATATTTATTTATTATTTATTTGATTTTTTACTATATAAATAACCTGCTTACTATATATTTATATATAATAAATGTATTAGGATATTCATGTGTGAAATTTCATCCTGATGGTCTTATATTAGGAACAGGTACAAATGATTCAGTTGTTAGAATTTGGGATATAAAAGCACAACAAAATGTTGCAACAATGGAAGGACACACAGGAAAAGTTAAATCGTTGTCATTTTCAGAAAATGGATATTACTTAGCAACAAGTTCAGAAGATAATTTGATTAAAATATGGGATTTAAGAAAACAAACAAATGTCCACACTTTAACATTAGAGAATACCAAGAAGATTAATAAAGTTGTTTGGGATTACAGTGGTCAATATATAGCTGTTTGTGGCTCTGATATAAGGTATAATATATCCTATAATAATTAACTATAACTGATTTTTTTGCAAGTTATATGATATAAATATTTATTCTTTGCCCTTTTATCTCCCTTTTTTTTTAATTGTTTAGAATATTTCAATCTAAAACATGGAATGAATTGATTCATATTACTGAAAATATTGGTGAAATTACAGATATGAAATTTGGTAGTTTGGCCAAATTTTTGATTACATCTGGGTTAGATCGTTCCTTGAGAATATTTGGTACTACAGAAGCAGAAACAATAACAGAGCCTGAAGTACAAGAATAATTGGTGTATATTTATATTTATAAAAGAATTCTTGCTTTAGAAATTATTAGTTTGAAAAGTATTTAATATTAATATAATACTTTTTAATTTCCGTTTTTTTACTCTTAATTGAATTACTTTGTAATTGTGAATTCCTGAAAAAAACAGACTAGAGTTTTAAAAACAGTAGTATTATGATACAAACATAAACAACATATTTGATTTTTTGAGAACCACATCAGTATTAACATCAAGTAATATTTTGTATTTTTGGTAATGATATTTGTGCCTTACCCTTAATGTTGTTTCCAGAGTCCTCCCTTATACAATTTTAATTCATGAAACTATATTTTTTCCTAAAAAACCCCCAGAATGTCTGTCATAACAGCAGCAACAACAGTCCAAGCAACTTATTCAAAAAAACAAGAAGATAAAAAACCCTTAGTATTGAGTAAGTTTGAATATAATCTGAAGAAAGTTTTAATGATGAATTCAGATGCAGATATGGGTGGATCTCCAGGAATATATGGTTAGGGACCTCTCTGACCAAAATTGAGTTTTTTGCATAATATATATTGGGGCATGCTGCAACAAAACCAGACAAAGTGAACATTGATGTTACCAAGAACTTCAGGGATCAATAGTGTTTGTTTAACATCACGATTGTACAATGTAATGTGATCATGATATTTGTCTAGACAAAAATAGTTAATATAAAGCTAATTTACATCAGATCTACTATGGAACCCAAGAATTACAGCACCATTGGAAGTATTCTAAAAAAGGAACAAGGTGAAAAAATTGCTCCTTACATTTTTAAATTAGCAGATACCAAATCTCTGCAAACATATTTAGACAAAGAAAGGATTACTTATGAAATTTATCAAGAGGAAAATATTCAAAAAAAATTAAATTATACTCAAATCCTTAAGCCAGTTCTTGATGTGGAATTCTACTTATATGGCATGGAATTGTTTAATTTATTTAAAAAATGCTATTTTAGATTTAATTAAAGATATGGAAATAGATAATGATAGAGATGTTAAATATGACTTTAAAAGATTAAAAAAAATATTATTGAGTGATGATGAATGGTCCTTAATTGAGGAATTATTATTTATATTAAAAGACTTTTATGACATCACTAATACATCAAGTGGAAATAGCTATGCTACCTTGTCTTTAGTATATCCTATAATGTCACATCTAATTAATAAAATAAAATTACAATTGCATAATGATGGTGAGGTTGAGATTTTTGATGAATTTGTCCCCCCTCTAAACACCGAAGAAATTATTTTAGATTGCTCTAGTGAAATTGAAGATAATAATACTGAAGAAGCTGCTGAAGAAATGGATGAGATTTTTATGCAAGCAGATGAGAATGAAGGTGAAATCGAAATTTTAGAGGAAAAAAAAAAGTGGAGAAAGACTTAAAAAAAAACTTAAGATATCAAAACCAATTGGTATTTTAGGATTAAAAAATAAAATACTTAATGCATTATATAGCTCTTTAATAAATTATTGGTCAGTTACTCCACAAATAGGACTTTTGGCCTCTGCTTTGGATCCAAGATTTAAATCATTAACATTTGCATTACATCGTTATGATGCAACATATAAAGTATTATCGGAAGAAATTAAGTCAATTGAAGAAAAAAGTCTAAATTTAGATTTGAGAAGATCAGCTGTAGTAATACAAACAAATCCATCAAAAAATACCATTTTTGACGAATTATTGAATTATTACTACACAACAAATCAGTTATGATGAATTGACAAGATATCCAAGCATAGCAAATGTTGCTGGCAACGTTGATCCACTTGCTTGGTGGAAGGAAAGAAAAAATGATTTACCAACTCTTGCAGTGTTAGCAAATAAATATTTATGTTTAAGCGCAACATCTGTTCCATCAGAAAGACTATTTTCTGATGTTGGTAACCACATCACAAATAAAAGAAATAGATTGTCTTCAAAAACCATTTCTGAATTGTTGTTTCTAAAAAGAAACATGAAGACCTTTTCTATTTTCGATTAAAATAATATTATATCAATAATTATATAATATTTTTCATAAACATTATTGTGAATAAATTTATTATTATTATTTATTATTTTTTGATTTATTTTTTAAATCGTGAATAAATTAATTTAAATAACAAGTAAATCTTATTACACTAAATCAGGAAGATCCAAATCCTCCCTATAGCTAATTGTGGCTTCATAGAAAGTCATCATTGCTTGGGGTATTCGATATAAGTTGGTTAACAAATCTAATTAATGTCATAATGTAAATCCATATATGCGGATTTTTTTAT
>CAJVPN010000500.1:0-26357 GCA_910592215.1 Entrophospora candida
CGAATCACGAAATTGCAATTTTTGAAATTTGAGCGCGTGGCGCAGCAATAGGAGGTCTTTAGACCGAGCCAACCATAGTAATTTGATAATAATAACAACAAAAAGCTTTGATAATAATTAATACACTAAAATTAGTTGACCTGTACCGAATCCCTAATCGATGGTTTTGTTTATCCTGGATCATAAGAAAAACTTAGCCCCTTGAGAACAACTGATGAAACAAAGAAATTGGGATACACAAGAAAAAATATAAAAAAAAGGACATATTTATAAGCTTTTTTTGTATTTTATTAGCCTTTAAAGCAATTTTGGACTTAATAGCAGCGAATTTGACGTAATAGTTTTACAGCTTTGGTAACATTTCGCCAAACAACATTACGTACAAACCGGTTCAAACCGATTCAAATCATAGCCCTTTTTGATTTGAATTCGAACATTCAAACGGTTCGAACGATTCGAATTATTCTATCCCAAATTACTGATTCGAATCTGGTTTGAACTCGAATCAAATCCGAATATTCGATTCGACCGGTAAGTTCTTCAGTCTGTATATTTTTCAATTCCGTATTAGATTCTGTATTATTTTCAAAATTATCATTATAACCATCATACTCATCTAAATCGTCAACTCGCAAGGAATCATGTCTTTCCCTATCATCATCATATGAATCCATGTTTAAATTATCATTGTAACAATCACATTCAACCAAATGATTAATTTCTATGGAATGTCCTTCCTTCTCTTTCATTATCATCATATGAAGTCATGTTGAAAATATAAAAATATTAATTCACAGCTTGATGTAACAAATTCTATATTATTGTTGTTATTTTCAAGGGATTTAACTATTTGTAAAATTATAAATAAGGTCTTATTTCCTTTTAATGTATATATTACTACTATGGTTACTAGTATTATGACTTAAGAAAAGAAATTTTTTTCAATGACTTCTGCTACTATATAAGGACTATGAAGGAAAAATAGATTGATTGATAAAGAAAAAAATATTTTAACTGGATTGGATCGAATTATTCAAATAATTCATTTATTCGTTTCATTCGAATTCGTTTTATTTGTTTTATTCAAACAAACTTTCAATATAATTTGAGTATTCAAATTTATAACGAATAAAATAAATAATTTGAATAAGCCTTATTCGAATAGAAACCCTAACGATATTCTATTGTTTTCAATCCATATATAAATTCACAACAAATTCATCGTCTCCGCCAACTTTTAAACACATGCAAAACTCATATTGTTTCAAGTTTCTCTGCCAGTTAATTTGTCCAGAATTTTGGTAATTTACGTAGAAAAAATAATCATTCAATTAGGGTTGCGACACTAAAATCCTGTAGTGCCGGAAACTTTTATGTGGACTTGTAGTCCTCATAATATTTACTCTCTTCTGTTCCAGTTGCAATAAAAGATTCTTGACAAAATGTAAGGTTTAGGCTTCCTCATGTGTGACCATAAGTTCCTCACAAGCAGGAATATGATTTTGATGCCTCCGATCAATTTCACATGAAGCATCTTGTACCATTGCTACAGTCTGTCTTGTATCCTCGGAATTGCTTCAATTATATAAGGAGGCACTAATTGATTTTGATTGTTTAATTCCCATTCAGCTTGGATATGGGCCTGCCATAATCTGAAATTTGGCAATGTGTTACTTGCTATACTATAAATTTATCTTCTGGAACCCATGCTCTTCAAACCAATTTCCTACTGATGAAATCATCCCTATCAAAGATAAGACGGAAAAAGAAAATTCCTTCAACATGGATTGTCTGCCAATCTCTGGATTTGTCAAAGCTTGTTATAGTGGATCTCGTTATAGTGGAAATCATGTGGTTTTATGGCAATCTTTTACATTAATGGTTAGTGTTAATGTGGTCAACAAAATTATATGCTAACAATTATTTTGTTAACAATAAATTTTGACCTGTGCATTATCTTTTTTTTGATGGTGGCAATAAAGTATTCTTGTTTTAATTCTTTTTTAATAATAAATCAATGTTTATACATTATCCTCTTTTTTTCAACAGTATCTTTTCATTTTCAAAAAAGACTTGGTTGATTTCTTTAACAACAAAGAAGGCTGATTTTTTTGGCAGTGGAAAGTATTCACATTTTTGAAGATTTAGTTGATTTGTTTGACAATAAATTAATTTATACATTATCCTCTTTTTTTTTCAGCAGTGTCAAAATACCTTTTCATTTTCAAAAAAGACTTAGTTGGTTCTTTAACAACAAAGAATTATTTACACAAAATTAAATTGTTTTAAAAAAAAAATTGTAATAGTATATTGTTATAGTATTTCTTTTATATAAGGAATTGTTTATATAAAGAGAGAAAAATCTCAGATGAAATTTTAATATTAATCAATAAATAAAAATCATTCATCATTTTGTCATTTACCTTGTTATAATTTTTTTTAATTGGTAATATTATCAATATCTCAGTACTATTTATATATTTAAAATGCTACCAGAAAAGAGAACTAAAGGAAGTGATGATGAAGAGAAAATTAAGAAAAGAAAGGGTTTAACTTTTTTGGAGAAAGAAGTATGTGAATAGAAAAGAGATCATCCATCATGTAATTAGGGATGGGAACGGTTCCTGTCACGCGACGCTACGAATAATATTTCCATAATTTATCCGTGACGATTAATATACTAAATTACAGGTGACATTTAGATTGCCAAAACAAGACAAATTAATTGTCACCTATAATTTAGTATATTAATCGTCACGGATAAATTATGGAAATATTATTCGTCGCGGCGCGTAACAGGAACCGTTCCCATCCCTACATGTAATTTAGATGAAATCACAAGCTGGTAATATAATAAAAGAGAAGGATAAATGGACATCTATTAATACCTCAAATGTAAAATTTAGCAATTTAAAAAGAGAAAGAGGTGCTAGATTTCCTGAGGTTGAAGCTGCATTGTATTTATGGATGAGTCAAGCTTTGGCATTAAATTTAGCTATTAATGGGGATATATTAAAAAGCAAAGCAACACATTTTGCTGAGAGATTACAAGTAACAAGTTTTGGTGGATCAGATGGGTGGTTAAACAAAATTTAAAGCATGCTATAGCATAAAACAATATAATAAAGCAGGTGAAGCAAATAGTGCACCTTTAGAAACACTAAATGATGAAAGAGCGATTTTACAAGAAGTTATTGGGGAATATGATCTTTGTGATGTCTATAATATTGATGAACCTGGTAATTGTATAAATATAGCCAAATTTATTTGAATTGAAATTCTTACTAAAGTATATATAACCTTTTTAAAAATACTTAGCTTTATTTTGGAGTTTAGAGCCATCTAAAACTCTTTCTGATCATTTAATTTCTGGTACTAAAAAATCCAAAAACCACACCACTATTGCTTTAACATGTAATGCTGATGGTCATCATAAATTACCCCCATTAGTTATACATAAAAACACCAAGAGTTCTTAAAGGAATCAATAAGGATGATTTGCCAGTTTGGTATTATTGGAACCAAACTGCTTAGATGCAGGCATCAGTATGGTATAATTATCTTGAAAAGGTTAATAAAATGATGAGACAACAAAAACAAAATATTTTATTATTAGCAGATAATGCTCCAACCCATATAATAAATGAAAATTTACCTTTATCAAACATTTCCTTCCTCCAAACACCACATCCCACTTGCAACCTTTGGATGCAGGAATCATTAATAGCTTCAAGGTAAGGAGCAAAAAAAATTTTGAATGTTTTATTAATTTTCGAAATTTTGAATTTTATTTAACTTACTTTTAATCTTTGGCTCAATATAGAAAGATTTTGGTGGAAAATAGGATAAAAGAATATGAAAATGCAAAAGAAGAAAGTGTAAAGATAAAAGAAGTTGATATTCTTGATACAATAAATTTTGTAAGTGAAGCATGGACAAATGTAAAATCAAGCATGATTGTAAATTGTTGGAGAAAAACAAAAATCCTACCTAATGCTGAAGAAGCAATAAATTTAAATCAAACTTCTTCTGTTGAAATTTCTGAACTACAAAATTCAATTGATGCACTAAACCTGAAAGATCCAATCACTGCAAACTGATTTATTTACATTGATGATAAAACACCAATACAAGAACTAACTGATGAAGAAATTATTAGAGCAGTAGAGCCAAATCCTGAGGTTGATGATTCTGATAAAGAGGAAGAGGTGGAAACAATGGTTATTTCTGATAAAGAGGCATTAAATAATTTAGAAAAGTGATTCAATATTTAAAAAATCCACCAGATAATTTTACAATTAGTTATCAAGAATTAAAAATGATTAATAATTTAAAATCAAAAATTCATAAATGTGTTCAGGATAGTGCAAAACAACTTACATTAGACAGTTTTATTTCATAATTATTTACTATGTGTTACTAATAAAAAATTGATCTCAATTTATTTATGATAAGTCCACTATAAAGAGATTTTCTTTATAGTGGACAAAAATGCCCAGAACCAAGCATCCACTATAATGAGCTTTGACTGTATTCATTTTTTTTGTGATATAATAATGAAAATTATTTATTCAAATAGATAATGTAGCAAGTTAATAAAACCCATTGCCTGATCTATTCATCTGAATATCAGGAGATATGCAGTATTGTAAATTCGAAATTCTCATAATATATTCATATTACCAAAAAGTTCATTTATGAATACATCCTCATCCTCTCTAGTTGGTATACCTTTTTGCTTAAGAGGAGGCAGGGATGTTTGAATTATTTCATGATAAATTTTATAGAGCTTTTAGAGACAACTTATTAGGAGGTCATCTCAATAATATCCATGGTTTTCAAGCTTTTGAATATATCTGGGATAACATTTTTTGCCATGTATCTGGTGTAAGCATCTGTATTCTTTGTATTATGCAATATGTTGGTGTGACAAAGATAGCACTTTACAAAGCTGCCATCCTTTTTAAAGCCTTGGTGATATGTCATTCTTACTATTCCCTGCAAACATGGTTGGAGATTGATTGAAATTGATTTTCCATAGTTAGCATATTTGATATATATTTTTCTATGCCTTATAAAAAATTATTGACTGAAAATGTATGGAAAATATATGGGAAAACAGTACATGAACTGTACATTTTTCTGTAAAACAATATGGTTCATGTACTGTTTTCCCATATGTTATTTTTATAAGGATGGGATAATAGTAATCTCAACAATGCTTCAAATTCGAAATTTTGTCTGACCAAAAAATATATATTACTAAATTATTGACATATTGTTTTTTTCAAATAATGATTTATTTTATCTCAGAAATAATAACATTATATTAGATTCAGATATGGGCTTATTAAGAATTAGTGAAGAGCATCAACAACTATATTAATATGATTTCTTAGTTCTTTAGATAAAAATATATTGGACAACTTATATGGGTAAAGCTTTTAATTTTTGACATGTTTATATGCTAAAATGGGTAAAGATAAAAAATGTTACATGCTTAAAAGGGTAAAAAATTTCTAAAATTTACTATATAATAGCTTGGATGTTACCTCAATTATAATAATTCGGGGTACTGTTGTGAGCTAAGCCTATTTCATAACAAAGTAATTGTTGTCTCACACCAGAGAAAGGTCTTCTGAAGAATGAATTGCCAAATATTTTTTGGTTAAAATAGTAAGCATTTGGGATTTTTTTATTATCACACCACCATTTTAATGGTTCATTTTCTTCAATAGGAAGCATTTGTGATATATTTTTATATTATTCAAATTCATCTCCATCTAATTCTGCTATTTCTCTAGTTGATACTGAAAAAAAAAGAGACAATTACAAAATTTTATTAATTGCTTGGACCAGGCTATGTAAATTAGATGATGTGATAGAATATTTTATTTCTTCATAAATGGTTTAAGTTCTGCTAGAGCATGTATTCATATTATCTTTAAATAATTACAACAAAGAACTTTTAAATTTATAAATTTGAAGATTTATTACAACTGCTATTATTATTATATCATTTGCTTATTTATTAATTTACTTATTTCTCCCTCATACACTTGATTTTTTTTTTCAAATCAATGGAAAACATAATCAATTTTATAATCAATTGCTGAAAAATCAAATTTTGTATAATTGATTAACATCCCTACTTTAAATTCATTTCTTTCTTAGTTTCTATAAAAAAATATTAATTAATTAATATATAAAATGTATTGCAGTGCGAATCACACGTGTTGCGCCACGACCGAAAATTTCACTGCAGATCTTGCTTTATAAAGAACTGAATATGATAAAATAATCCAAATTTGTAAAAGATCTATGAATTGGTCACGTGAATGATCGGTATATCGCGAAAATAATCAGTTTAGATGGTTGCCGAAATTTCAAATAACATAGTAATAGTAAAATTATCCAACTTTAAACCATTATAACTTTTTTTTGCCAACTCTATTACTATAGAAAATAACATACGGAAAAACAGTATTTTTTATGGAAAAGGTAAGGGAAAATGTACGGGTGAAATGCGCTAAAAATTACGGGATAGATACAGAAACACACGGGAATTACAGAATTCGTTTTTCCCCGTATGAATTACATGATGTACTAATATGAAATATGTACGGGAAACGTATGGGGAAAAACGAATTCTGTATGTTTTCCCTAAATCCCGTGTGTGTTTCATATATATTCTGTATCTATCCCGTATCTATCCCATACTTTTCACTGGAAGATCCCCTACGTTTTCCCGTATGTTTTCCGTAAATCCTGTGTGTATCCCGTAGATTACCCATACATTTTTTGTTAATAATTTTTTATAGTGATAGTAATAGGTAAATATCTCAAAAAAAAACTTTCTATTACAATATTTTTCATGTCTAGAAGACTGCAAAAATAAAGAATTTTGATAAAACAGCCATTTAAAGATTAAATGATTGCCACTATATTAATTTAGTATTAAAGAATGAATAATATAACAAGTAAAGAATAATAATAACCTTTGATAAAATTAAGAAACTATAACAGAACCTCTAGTGTGCACATTTCTTTGATTTGTTAGTAAATGCAACAACAGCCTACTTTACCTTGCTAAGGATCTCACAAAACACAGATTTTTAAAAAAATTAAATAACATTCACTAAACATATAAATGCCTCTTCTACTCTTGTTGTAATTCACATTTTTTTAAAAAAATTGGTATATTTCATTGATGGTAGTAGCTCTTTATTGAATTATAAAACAAATATATGAAAACAGTGAATATTAACATTCATCATTGTATCAATTTAATAATTAAACAAAATAAATAATTTTTTAAATAAATTGTTTAAACAATCAGTTTTTAGGTATATACAATAATTTACATTAAGACTTTTAGCTCCAATATTTTTCTCTCTTTCATTAATTACCAACCCATTTTCAATATCGATCACCAAATTTTTTTCGGAAAATACATTCTTAACCGTTTGCGTACAATTACACACAACAAAATTTTTAATGAAACAAATATGTTAAAGATAGTCCTTATTCGAACGATTTGGACGTTATTGTATCCTGTATAAATTTTTGGAATTATAAAAATTTTAATGGTACAGATAAAAAGAAACTTCCATTACCAATTATAAGTCTCCAAAATCCTGTCTGTGCTCAAAAATGTTGCCAAAAGTTTTCGAATTATTGGCTAAAAATTTTTATCTTCAATATTGACCAAGTTATGTAGTTGGTATATAGACGCCAATTACATGAGATTTGTTATTGTAGTAAAAAGGACGTTTGTTAGATTTAAAAAATCTTGATATCCATCCCTTATTTACGTTGCACGGAAATTTACAACTAATCCATATCCACCACTGATTTACGCAACATTTTGGGGTGCAAAATTTTGGGTAGAGTAAACAAAGCTCAATCAAATGGTAATGTTCTATACCAGATGGATACATGAATGCCGGATAAATTTGAATATTTAAAGAAAAAATGTAGGGATTCTACTTGTGAATTGGTTTTTCATAGTCTCTTTGATGTAACCAATATCGTGCAACATTGCAGGAAATCAGTTAATTTAGTACGTCGAATAGATCAAGAGTATTAAATTCCATTTGTTATTTGTTTATTTGTTTACCTGTTTATTGTTTGTGTGGACGATGATAAGTTGAGAAAACTGTTTATCATAAAAGAAGTCGTTGCACATACAATTTTTATTTGCTGTTTACATGTTCTGTATTACAAAATTCTTAGGTAATGTGTGAGTGCCAACAACTAAATTTCTTAATATGATCGTTGTTATGTTTTTGTACGTGAGTAACAACAAGTTGGTAATTACTAAAAAAAAAATATGGAATTTTTTTTGGGGGAAAATTTTTAAGCCTACTTGCCTCGCCTCGCCTTGCTTGATTGCATACCAGTCTTTCTTCTAATTAAAATGTTTGAATCAAAATAATGTCAAAATATTTATACTCAAAATAAAAAAGTAAATAAATAAAATAAAAAATAATAAGGTTTTTATATATTTGTACATAAACAAACTCCTAATTCATTCGAATTAGCCATACAGCCATGAAGGCTGGAACTTTACTCAAAGAAAAAAAAGAAGAAATTTAAAGTTTGTTATTATTTTCTCGATTTATTGAATTTTATATATGTATGTATACACCAGACAATTGTTTATTCCCCCAATTTAGTAAATAAAAAAAAAGTAAAGTGTCTAAATAAATAATAAAATGAGTTAAAGGCAAACGACGACGCCCTTCTTCACCGTTACTACGATGGCTCAATTGATCGTCTTTATTTGTGTAATAATAATCTGGTCAAAAACAAATAGAACTTGTTAGGTCACGTATGTAAATAAACATCCAAATAATTCGAATGATAAGATATAATAATTAATAAATAAATAAATATACAAGTACAAAAAATCCGCCATATTTATTTGGATCAATTTTTAAAGTTTTCACTTTCTTAATTAAGATACTTTTTACTTTTATTCTACATTGTTCGGAGATTCACGATTACTTTTAAAAACTTCCGACAGGTTATTTTGTTATTATCATTATTATTCAAGAAATTTCAAGTTTATATGTAATATTTGGCAAACAAAAACAAAACAAACCAAATAGCCCTACTTTCCATTTTAGGAATTTCATATTCTCAATTATTTACTTAAAAAATCCACCAATCAAAAAACCAAAATTACAAGTCACAAGAGCAAGGAGGGAGGGAGGAAGGGAGGGAGGGATCCTTTTTAAAAATAAGCAAGCACACGATGTATGATGCCATATTATTGTTATGCGTCAGCATTAAAAATAAAATAAAGTAAAATAATAATTGCAGGCATTGATTGTTATTTAATATTGTCAAGTTATTTTTAGTTTTTGGTCTATTTTTTATTATCATTGTTTTGAAATCGATTTTTTTAGTAAAAATGATATTAATTAATTAGATGTTAATTATAGATATTAATTAAAAGATAATAAAATAATAATAAAATACTTTTTTAGCATTTTTTTTTAGAAAAATACATGATGTGTGCAAGAAGGGCAAGAAGGGCAAGAAGGACAAATTAAAATCAAAGAACATTTTTTAATAAGGAAAAAGAAAAGAAAAGAAAAGAAATCAAAGAATCGAAGATATCTTTGTTATTTACAAAAATTATTAATTTTTACAACGAAAATAAAAATAATAATTTTGTTAAAAAAAAACTGCAAGTTAAAAGAAAATTTTAAAAAAATAAAAAAACGGGAATAACGTAAAGAAAACTTAGAAAACATATTCAGATTTGCCACGAAAGAATTTACGATGACGAAAAATATAAAATAAAAATTGTTCATAATTAAAAAATCTTAATTGTAAAAATCTTAAATAAAAACCTTAATGTGTGTTATTATGTAAACTTTTTATCGTTTACATATTAACAATGTTAAAAAACTTAATCCAATTTGAATGGAGAAAATTTGGTAGTCATAAAAAAATTTTCTTCTAACTTTGGATCTAGTTTTTTAATCTTCTATGATGACATTGACATTGATTGATTGATTATCTGATATTAGTGTATATGATCAAAAGGCTTCTTCAGATATTTTTGATATAACAAATAATAATACTATGATCAATATTATTATTGTTGTAGTCCGTGTAAATTTTAATAATATTTTGGATAAAGAAGGGAAAAGCAAAAAAATAAAGTTTAAAAAACTTTCTTCTTTGATTTCCTTTCCTTTTTTTTCTTGAATAATTTCTTTTCTTTGATAATTTTTTCTCTCTCTTCATCAACATGCCTTTGTTGATGAATTTTCGTTGCAATTTGTGTGCGTTTGAGAACTAAAGAACCACGACAAATTTTTGATGTTCATCTACCCTTCTTATGGGAATTGCGAGATGATGTTGGTGTTGTTTTTGTTGTTGCGACTTTGAGAAAAATATTATAATTTACAAAATGATTCTAATATATAATATTATGATTCTAATGAATATTTATGTGTGTAAATATGTATAATGCAATATAATATAGTATATATAATATATATATGTGTGTGTGTGGATAATAATTGTTTTTTTTTGTTTTTTTTTTTTTTAGTTTTGAATTTTTTATTTTACTCCATTCATTCCTCAGAGAAATAGCCAGAATCTTGGGATTTGTGATGAACGTAGACAGCAGGTTCCTCTTGATTTTTTGGAGGATTAGAAACCAATTTATAAATTGGTTGACCTTCTTTTGTTAGACCTGTTCTTTCAGCCAAAAGGACGATATCGTTACATTCTAGCGTATAAAGATTTCGTATAGAATGTCGTTTTGATTGTAGTTCGGGAGCTGAAGCTACAGTTAATGATGTTTTACGAATTGAAGAAGATGGTGGTTTGTTTATGTTTTGACAAGCAGGATTTTCACCCACAAGTTGACGATGATTGACAGCAAGGCGGAAATGACCAAGACCTTGAATTCTGGTTTCTAATTCTCTAAGACGATCAATATTATCCTGACTTTGTTTTTGACCTTCGACATCTTGAAGCACGTTGTCGAGTTTAGTTTTTAATGACACAGTGTTCTCATAATCGCAACCATCTTTGTCGGTGCATTTGAGTAAATTTGTGATGAGTAATGGATATTTCAATAAGCGTTGGAATGGTTTAAGAAGGTAGGTTGATAATGGCATATTTCTACAGGTTGCAAATTTTTGTTGCTTTCTGACCAATTGACCCAATTTGTTTTTCTTGCGAACGGCATCACTGAGTTCTCTCAAGGCTTTTTCATAGTGTATAAGATAAGGTGCATAAGCACGGAATACCCACACGTAGGCCAAGAGGATATCTGATATGCTTCTTACTAATGGAGATTGGTTTTCTTGACGTTCATTTAAACAGTTACTGATGACTTCATGAATGAATAAAAAGTAGGAAACGGAATTAAAAATTTTGTTTAAATTTTCAGGGACTATTTGTTTTCTGCTTTTTTGTTCGGCTTCTTTGATTGGATTTATGAATAATTCTTCCATTAATTTCAAGTCACGTACATATCTGTTTTTGGAGGGAAAATAAAAAGAATTTTATTGGTTAGAATGAATCACGTGAAATAAACGAATAATGATATAAATAATATAAAAAAATATAAATTTATATACGTACTCTTGCTCAGTTTTAATAATTTCGAAAAGAACTTCTTGTCTTTTGAGCTCGATTGGTGATAAATTGTCAACTAAATCTTCCTCGACAGTATCAGACCAAATAGTATTTCTCCTGTTACCAATGTCAGTACGATGTACAATAGTTTGTTTACGTATTGATGGAACTTTCTTTTGGAGAGATGCATTGCTGTTAGATTTAATTGATTTGATTGAAGATGATGACAATCTTGATATTGAGGAAGTTGTTGATTTTGATGATGATGATGATGATGCTGTTGTTGTTGAAGAAAGATTTGATAATGTTTTTTTTAATGTTTTTCCTGTTGTTGAATCATTGTTATTACTTGAATTTAAAGTTGTGTCATTTGAGCTAGTTTCACAAGTATCTTTAGCAGCTGCTTTTGCGGGGGCAGTTTTAGAAGTATTATTGAAAAGTGGAATATGGAATTTTTTGCCAAGTTTGAAAGAAGACATTTTAGTATGTTGATGTTGTGAAGTATTATTTGATGCAGCTACTGGAGTAGTAGTGTCGTTTTCTAAAGGCTTTGATATTGTCTGTTTTGTTGAATGTTGAATTGAAGTTTTGTTATTACGATAAATCGATTGAATAAAAGAAGACATAATATAATATTATATATATTTTTTATTAAAAATGATTTATTTTTTTTTTATTAGAAAAAAAAAGATTATTGTTATTATTATTATATTTTATTTTATAATAATTTTGATTTTTTTTTTTGATAAAATTTTCAAAAAATTTTGTTGGGAAAATGAGAAAACTCATGAGGTTTATTTATATTTCCAGATATTTATTATTTAATATAAAATCATTATTTTAAAATAAAAAAAAATTTCGAACCAATTGTTTTTTGGTGTAACTGTGTTATTTTAAAAGTAAAATAAAAAGTATAAAAGTAAAAATATAAAATTTATGTTACACGATTATTACCCTCGGTAGATTACATGAATTTTCAATAATTTAAAAAAACCAATTAAAAATATATTAAAAAATATAAAAATCACAATTTATAATGGGCCATTGATTCCTATTATGATAACTACTATACATTATGAAGATATTTTTTGAAGAAGTTATCAATCACTACAAATCAATGTGACTTTCGAAATCGTATATAATGCGATAAAAAATGACTATACGACTATAAGAGCTTCCTTATTTGGCAATTTCTTAAGTGAAGTTTATTTCTTACTAATTTGGTATGAACATTATGTGTGTATGACGTATAACCTAATACGTACAACTTATTTTTTTATGTAATGTTTATGTAAAGGAATGTCAAAATGATTGTTTGTAAATAAAGGGAAAAAAGATTATTAATGAATATTAATTCATTTCAATATAAAAATTGTTTGATAAAACGCATTAAATAAATTACGGAATTACAAAATAAATTATAAAAATAAATTCTTTGGCTTTAGAAAACTAATTAATTGCAGTATGTAGTTATAAAATTTACAAGTAAATACTGTACACATAGATTACACATATTGCACACATATTATTACATATTACGCATATATATATATATATATATTATTACATATTACAATTTTTATTTTTAATTTATTGTTAGGAAACATTAAAGGCAATTGAATAAAATAATTTTTGGAATAATTTTTTAAAAAAATTTTCAATTTAAAAAACTTTAAATAATAATAAGATTTAAAGTTTGTATTGACATTTTTTTTTTTTTGACTTTTAAAATAGTTTGTAGTTGTAAACTCCTCTCTTTAAATCCATTTTAGTAATTTATTAGGAAGTTAAACAATAGTATGAAGCTCGGTGTTCGTGTAACGTCTGATATCATTACAAAAACGAACTTATAGAAGAAAAATCGATGTTTTTTCAATGCTGTTCTCTATTATTATTATTATTGTCATCGTAAAAAGCACTTATTGAAATCTCCTACAATTAATTCTTTAAGTTTAAAACAAATTATTAGACCCCGCTTTAGAAAAACAAATAAAAATAAAAAACAATTCCACCACGCTTTATAAAGTTTTTTCTTCGTTATTGTTATTTTCCCTCATTATTACAAATTTTTTTTAAAAAAAGTATTTTAATAGTTCAATTTTTGGATTTTTAATCATAATGAGGAAAAAATAACAATGCCGGAAATTTTTTTTTAATATCATTTAAAATAATAACTCTTTTATTCGGGATTTTAAATTTCGCGGGAAATCAAAAATTTTTTATTGTATCTTACTATATATTATTTTTTTGTGCCACACATATTAGATGTTTAAATAAAAAAAAACTTGTTTTTTAAAAAAAAATTTTTTTTTGTTTTACAAAAAAGTCAATATTAAAGAATTTCAAAAATTTTCGATCCAACTGCTTAGCATCGAAATATTAACCTTGCACACATATATCAAATTGATAGATAGACAACATGCATTTATATTGTCTTGTATATTATTAAAAATAATTATCATTTAAATAATAAATACCTAATATTAGAATATTAATAATATTATTAATTAAACACTAATATTAATTAATTCTAATATTAACATTAAGATTATTAAGAAATACAATTTTTTTTGTCAATAATAGAAAATTTAATTAAAATTAATTAAAAAAATGTTATAGATAATAATCTTTGATTCGTAAAGATGATCACACAAAATAATATTATTTCCTCCTCGTTCAACCAACTCATTCATCCATTCACCCATTCATTCATTCTAAATTACTTCATGTAACTCGGCTATGGCCACACTTTTACCACGTTTTTTTATTTTTATTTTTAAATTTCACTAAAAAGGATATTATTAGCCAACCCAAAAAATATTTAATTTAATCACGAGGGATAAAGTAATTTATAATGGGGTTTTGAATTGAAGAATCTTATTAGTTCTCGGTTTCTTTTATTTGCTCACAACAAACAACACCTTTAACTATTAGTTCAATTTTCCTCTCTTCTTTTTTTCTTTTTATTCTTCTTTTTGTTCTTTTTGTATTATTCATTTCCAAAACCATTTTTTCCATTCATAATAAAAATATACAAGAATTAAAAGTTGGGATTTTTTGTGTTTGAATGATTTTTATTTTTTCGGCTTTGATTGGTTTAGGTTTTTGTTTGTATAATTTAAATTTAATTTATTGTATGGAGTAAGAGGGAGTCTGTGTAAAACTATCCAAATGTTTCCGGAGACAACTTTTTCTTACTTGCCGAAACATTAAACCGTACTCCCCAGGAAACACGCATATTTATAAAATTATTGTAAAATGGATTTAGCAATGATTTTTTTATAATTATTAAATCGTAGATATTAATTACTATTAATTACCATATATAATAAATAATAAATATAAAAAATATAAAAATTACCGGGTGCTTTTGTTTATTTTATTTTATGCATTGTTGTCCCTGCATAAATATATAAAAAAATTATATAGAATTCAATTCAAACCTTACAAAATGTATAAACATATGTGCAAGTAGTGTTTCTTTTTTGTTTTTTACATATGTATGTAATGTATACAATGTATGTAGCGTATCTTTTACTCCGCATAGGGGTTTTTTTGTGTTTTGCCAAAAAAAATTTTTTTTTTTCGTTGAAGAAAGAAAATCTTAATAATGCAGTTTTTCTCAACAATTACACATGTATTCATTATATAAATGTAAAATCTGATCTTTTTCTTTCTAAAAATCAAAAACACCTGATGATAGATCAAGGAGATTATTATTTTTCTTCTTGGTAGAGATTTTAGTAAATTATAACAGCTAACTATCAGCAATAAGACATCACATTTTTTATGCCGGAAACGTACGTGTCCAACATGCCTCGGTGACGATGATCAAATACAAAAACAATTAAATGATGATTCATAATGAATCATTTTCAACATATGCGAATTATTATGTAAAGGAAAAAAAATTTTTTTAATATTAATATTCCTCACAACCGATGACATTTAATCCAACCTACAATTGATTTAATCAATCTGTGACAAAAGACTAAAGGTCATCATCACCAACAATACATTGTGATTGGTATTAATCGCATAATTAAGGTCATATGGCTTACAAAAAAATGCCCAAGAAAGTTCAATTCTATAAAGACTTGCTAAATAACTGCATAGACTATGATCGAGATTAATTTTAAATAATATTGGATTGTTACAATCATAATAATAGCAACAACAACAATAATAAGATAATAATTGATTGATAGTAATTGTTTTTTGTCGTCTTTCATTACTATTATTAAAATTTTTGATCGTGTTTTGCAATACAAAAAGACAGATTCTTCTTCTTTCATATTAAAAAAGACAGATTCTTTTTTTTTTCGATAACACAATACAGACGTTTCAAGATGTGTTTATAATCCATCATTATTCTTCGTTATACTTGGATAGTTTTTCAATTTCTTCTTATTTCCTTTTTTGTTTTCCATCATTGTATTAATTGAAATAAAAAAACATTCAATTAAGTATTATAGTAATTTTACAAAGATAACATGAATTATAAAAATGGTTTCATCCATTGATCATAAATTTACATTCTACAATTCAACATATTTTGGAATCTCAGAAACAAACCAAAAAAAAACAAAATCAAAAGTTCTAATAAATTAAAATTCCAATTTCATTTGTTTTTTTAAAGAAAATAAAGTTTGTGTCGTTTCAAGAATTATTTATAAATGCAAAAAAAAATTTTGTTCCACGGCATTTAAAACGCTTTTCAAAATGCCCGTTTTAGTGATTTTTTTAATTATTCTTTGAAAGTTTTGAAATTTCAAATTAATTAATATTTGGCCTTTATTTTTCTAGCGCAATTTTATCATATCATCGTAATCTGATATTCATACGATTTCCATGTATTCAATATATTCGCTAGATAGTAATGTCCAAATCTCGAATTGAACTACCTAACCCACTTAACACTAACACAGACTTACTCGAGTAACCGATCCTCAGAATAATAATATATCAAGTGGTATAACATACGCGCGTGCATACAGCATATTTTTTTTATATGTGCGTAAAAAATTCGCTATAAATGAACTAAACAGGTTCCTGATCAAGTTTAAGTTCATATATGTAAAAAAGTACAAGTGGTGAAGAACAAACAATGCTATAAATAATCATTATTTATCATTATCATTGTTTAATTTTTTTTTTTTTTTTTTTAAGAGATCAAAGAATAAGAAATGAAATAGTGTGATTGAAAGAAAGAATTTCTCTGGTCACACATATTTGCACATTCACACGTGCATATTATTACTATATTAAGAATGATAACATATTAGTTATTATTATTTATTATTATTATCATCACACTCAGTAGTGATTTCGAATTTACGTGAGCAAAAAATCGCGTGAAACAATAAGACTTTAATTAGGCAGTGTACGAGGATGTACAAGTGTAACGCTAATTCCCAAATTTGTCGTTATTACTTGAAGATAGAAGTGTTTTTTAAAAGTTTAATATATAAAACTAATTGTAGTATTATTGAAATAATAAAAACAAAAAAATATTAATTAACAGTTTAATTAACGGTACTCGTGATTAAGGTTTTAATCATCATTATTAAATATAATAATAATAAAGAACATAGATTGGTGTCTTTAATTCTTAAATTTAAAAAATTTTTTTTGTATGTATGAACTTTTGAAAAATATGTGTAAAGGATAAGGAAGGAATGAAAATTTTTTCCCAATGTTATTTATCTTATTGATTATTTTCTTCTTTGTCTGATGGTTAGCGTTATGTAAATACTAATCATTAGATAATTATGGCAATATTTCTGATTGCTCAATTGATGGATTTAGTCATTTATCGTAGTAATATAGATGTGTAATTAAATTTTATTATTACCAAAAAAATTAGCATAATTAAATATTAATTGTTCTACAATTATATCAGAACAAGGAGAAAATTTGACGAAGAGAAGAATGAAGAAAAATCAATTAATAAAGAAATAAGGGAAGGCCCTTTGTTTTCTTTTTTCACTAATAAATTAATGTTAGGTAAACATTAGATGGATAAAGGAAAGAGGGTAAATTCTAGTAGCAGCAGTAGTGGTAAGCATTAGATTATAAGTGATGGATATTAGTGGCATTCATTCATTTACTAATTATTAGAATATCATTCATTTTAAAGATCATTTTATTTAATAACATTTTATTTAATAACATTCTTTATTTATCAATATTAACACAAATTTAATTGATTAAATATTAACACAAATTTAATAAATTAATTTATTTGTTTGTTTTGTTTCGGATAATTTTTTTCGTGAGAGATTGATTAGTTAAAGGCGGCAAAAACAATCATGTTAGATAATCAATCCACTGTATTATACGTTAGAATAATCTTCGTTTTTATGCAATGACAATAATTTATTTATGTCATATCATTTTTATTGACTAACGAAGAGAGCGGGAGGTGGATTCATTTGAAAATTTTTTCCATGATAAATATTGGCATTTTGATAGGATCAATGTTAAAATTGTGGTACATAATACAATCATTGCTACATGAGAGGAGGATCTGTCTGTACAATAAAGTTTGGGCTATTTTTTATTATTAAAGAATAGCTGATATACTGTTTTAGTAAATTAAAAAAATATTTTTTTTTTTTTACAAAAAAATATAAAAATATAAACTTATCTCCTGACTCTTTATACCGTTATTCATGCCATTTAATAAAAATTAAATCATCATAAGGTTTTTTTTCTATATGTTGAATCACAATAATATTGGTAAACAATGTTTAATTAAATGTTTTATTTGTGTGAAATTAAATGAAAAATCTTTGAAACAACTCTTAATTTATAATTTGGGAAACTGTGCCACAAAATTTAATATCTGTGCCAACGCCACAAAATAAATTAATTTATCAATATTTGTGTCAACTGCTCGATGATTTAATTAATCTATCATATTAAAGATTAGGATTGATACTATTGATTTCTATGTATTGAAGTCAATACAAAATGCGTAATAATTCATTTTTAGTATAATCAAGCAAAAATATTATGTAACTTTACATTAAAAAATATTAATATTAAATAACTAACCATCGATGTTACATTAATTAGTACAACAAACGAATTATTTAAATTTTCCCATCTATTCATTTATATCATCGCCGTTAGTAAGCGGTAAGGCATATATTTTTACCACGTTTAATGTGCTGCGATATTGATATCTCAGACTCAGCATCTCAGGTCTTAGATATTTCCCGTCATCTGAAGAAGCAAATAATGAGGTGAATGAGGAGACTTAGTTACTATTGTGCGTAAGGCACTCGCGAGCCGGCTCATGCGGGCGAAATGAAAAAAGACATTTCTTAAGTCGCTTTTAACAAAATTTAATAGCCAATTTATAGTTATATCAAGATAGTCTGGTAGCATGATAAAACCAACGCGTTCTTTTTTCCCTTGGATTCTTGATTCTTTTTCCATCGCCTTCGTCATTGATTTTCTTTTTTCCTTTTATCAATTTCAACATGGTTCTTCTGTCTTCTAATCACTGATCTTATTACTATACAAACCCACAATCATCTTCTTACCCTCACTAGCAGGAACTCTGGTAATCGACAATGCTTTGTCTATAAATAATCAAACAAGCATATCCTTTATTAAGAGCACACATTTACCACCATGTCTCTCACACATACAGCACCTGGTCAAAACTTTGGAACACACACAATAAACATATATGGATTTATGTTATTCGTAGCTTAAGTTCTTATGAACATCTGTGCAAAATTGATGCCTTTAGGTTTCGTAAACTCGAACGAATAAAGAAAATGAACTTTGATTGAATTTTGGTAACCAAAATTTTTGACACAACGTTTTTAGAAATCGACAAAGAATCTATATGGTAACATGTTTGAAAATTTTGTACATGAAAATTCAAGTTTTGCTGGTTCTGGGAATATATTTATTACATATTTTTAACTTTCAAAAAGGAAGTCTAATTTATACTGAAGCTCAACGTGGATAAATAGTTAACATTTATAGAAAATGGAGAAGTATTTCTAAAGCGTTTGGCTTCCCACTACAACAGTATTTCAAATTTTCAAAAAAAAAAAAAAGTTAGTATAGCAAATTTACCAAGAAGTGGTCTCCCGAAAATTTTAAATACCGACTGACCATCGACAAACATTAAAAATTATTGTTAAACGTAACGATCGTAAATTATCTGAGGCCATTTTAATCAGGAAACTCGTTTATAGAAACTATTATAAGAAGTTTGCATGAAATAAACATGTTCCTGCTTCTAAACCTTTGATTAGCAAAGGATAAAATTTTTGAATTGGAGCCTATAAAAGAAATATCGAAGCGTAAGAAAGTGAAAAAATATCATTTGGAGTGATGAGAGTGGGCATAGAATATTTAATAATGATGGTCTTGAAGAACTCTAAAACAGATTAAATATTGAAAAACTTAGATCAACAATAAAAATTGATGGTAAAATGAACCGGCATGATTATATTTAAGTACTGGAAACAAATTTGTTGCCCTTGATTTAATGGGCAGGATATCCGTTTCAAGATGGTAATGCTCCCGCTCACACTGCTAAAAATGTTCAAGAGTGGTTGAAAATAAACAAAATCAAAAATCGACCAGGCCAATCTCCAGACTTAGTCATCTTTGATATGCATTAGAAACATGTATCAGAAATCGATCTAACAATCTAAAGAATTTTAAAGAACTTGAGGCTGCTTTAAAAGATGAATGGAATAAAATTCCTCAAAGCGTTTTAGTGAATTTGATTGAAAGCATACCTATATAGAAGAATTTGGGCTTGTATAGAAAGCAAAGGACACAACTAGATATTAGAAGTATAATTAGTTGTTAAAATTTTAAGCTAAATTGTTACATAGGTTTTTAAGTAACAAAATAAAAAATTTCAAAAACTTTCGTGATCGTCGAAGAAATCTAATTTCCTTTATTTATTCTACGAAATCTAGAGCCGTGAATTTTGAATAGACGTTCACAAGAATCCAAGCTACGAACAATATATGTTTATTATCTATGCTTTTGCGTAATTAACAAAACGAGTTTTTAACCTTATTCTCTAAATAAGCACCTTCGATGGTGGCAAGTCGCTTCTCATTACCCTTTTATAGTTAATGAATAACAAAGTATTGACAATCATTCATTATAACATTTATAAATTAATTTGGAAAATTAGTTATACTTGCTTGCTCTTACCATAGATAATTAATTAATTTACAAAAATCGAACCATTACTTCGTATTTCTTTAATCAGCAATAAAAATATCACGCGAAAAGATATGAAGGAGAGTTAATACATACAGCATTCTATCAACTATATTGAACAATTGAATGGTTATAGAGGATATAGCATCCGGAAGACTAGCTGTACTATAGCAAGCCTCAATTTTGTAAGACATGGAATAATCCATGCCTTAGTGCATGCAATAACTCTCAAAATAAGGTCTGTACCGGTTCAGTTGGTCCTGATTGTGATATATAAAAAAATTCTCACAATTTTTGTTATTCTATTTTTACTTTGAGAAATTCCAACCCTTTTTTTCAAGAAGTTATAAAAATTTAAAGAGAAACACGGGTTTTTAAAGTACTATTTCCAGCTCTGTATGGAACCTATGGCGAGGAACATTTTAGCTTGGAAACAAACTTAATGAAATTTGTACGGCGTGTAAAAACCCTATCTAACTTTAAAACTTGATAAGATCAAAAAATTTTCTGTTTGTATCACGTGATCTGGAGATCTATAAAATCAAGTATTTAAATAATATCATCAATAAAGCTCCACGCGAACTTTAATCTCAACAAAACCTTTATATTTTTTTATCCAAATGACACTAAACCAAACCCTTTACTTCAAGAATTAATTGAAGCAAGAGGCCATAAAGTCATCTTCTACCCGAAATTTCATTGTGAACTTAAGGGAGTGCCCAAAATGACATAATTTCGCTCCGATATAAGCTCATACACCCCATCCCAAAATTTTAATTATAAATTTCGATTTCACATAGTTTCAGCTTCACATACAACAGTTCACAAAAATTTTGATAAAAATGAAAAATGAATTTTATTGGATCATATTACGTGTAACGTCGAAAGCTCTCCCCAAAACCGAATGATGTCATTTTGGGCACTCCTCTAACTACGTGGGGGGACTACTAGATGATATGTCGACAACTATTTAATTAATTAACTTGGAAAGGTCTTCGAGGTAGTGACACAAATGGCTTTAATCCCATACCGGTGAAGCAGATTAGAAAAGAGCTTCAAAGTATATGGATTGCTGCGGGAAAGAATAAGCTGAATATGTGATTAAAAATATAAATACCATCAAAGAATTATATAGAAAAAATAGATGAATGAATTAATATAATTAATGAAAGTCATGTGGTAAATTTTTAATGACATTTTTGTAAAGTGGTCAAATAAAAATCGAAAATGGAAACATTTTGGTGGGTTATAGTGTTGCGCAGTATATAAAATTCGATTGCGCAATATATATAAGACGGAAAATTCATTTTAAAATCCGTTGTCACAATTATTAATCTCGTCATAGTAATAATAATAACAGATTTCATATGTTTTTATGTATTTTAAATACATTATAATACAAATTTAATTATAATACATGCAGCAAGGTTCTACTGTATTGGTTTTGTTGAGTGGAGAATTTATTTTCTTATTTGAATGAATCCATTTGAAATAATCCTTTGTAATATTCTTTCATATCAATATATGCGCGCCAATTTTTACCATATACAAATTCAGAAAAGGCGGATTATTTTTAGCAAAAAGGTTGCTGTACAAGTTACGAATCATTACAGTATTTAGAAATTCATAATAATATATGGCATAAATTTGGAATCACACGATTCATAGCTTTGAAGTGCATAATTGATGATCCGTGTTACATAAATAAAAAATTACAAAGATGTTGTTGATGGCTTTCAAATAAGTAGTAAGTAGATTTATAAAAAAAAAATTTTGTTAATGGCACAAAATTCTAGCAGAAAACAAATCATCACTTCTTTGGATAAAAATAAATCTGAATGTCAATAGATCAGTTAAAGTTAAAAGTATTTATAGAAGCAGATATACCTTTAGAAAACATTGACTCATTGAAACATTTTTTAGAGAAAATTTTAGGATTTAAAAATATTGATAAATAAGATAATAATAATTGAAACATTGTGCATGATTTTCATAATCTACCAAATGTTGCATGCATAATTTAAATAATTCGCATAAAACCGACGTCTAAGCCATCAAACACTGCGCCATATGAATAAAAAATTTTTTTTGATAGGGAAGAACCAGAAAATACGTGATTAAGAGTTAAGGGCTGACACTCCTCTTCTTGTGACTCAACATTTGTGTACCAAATTTTTTACTATGGTGCGTCAATTTCAAAGATTTGAAAGTTCAAAAATTTTTCGAAATCGTGTGATTTTGAAATTTTCTTAATTCGTATGGAATTTTTCTAAGATTTACATATTTTTACTGTATATAAAGTTTCTAGACTTGTTAATCAATTTCTGCAAGCATCCTGTTTTTCTTGAAATTTGCCTTTTCTGATGGTTTAAAAAGACCAAATTTAGAATAATCGCCAAAATTTCGCGGCCAAATTTTTCGTAAAATGAATGTAATAGAGCTCAACAACCAATTAAAAATATCTCTGTCACGTTAATTTTGGATCTCAATCTATGATGCAGTAAGAAAGTTATTTTTTAGAAAGGACAGCTTCCATCTTTTAAAATTTACGTGCAAAAATGGAGCCAATCAGAGCGTATCACGTTACATGCATCAAAAGCACTACAATATACTACAGTCAGATATTTTACTCGCCCCGAATAATCATGGTGGACGGTACATCTGTGATTTAATAGTAAGTTTAAATCCAAATTCCATGTTTGCTTAGGACCCTGGATTATCATAATCCAGTGGGGTGTCCCACATCATATGATTAGTCACATATTAATATATAAATTTTCGTTAATAAGGATTTTTTAGAATTTATCACAAAAAAAAATTTTTTAAATTTTATAATTTATTTGGGGCATTCTGCAACAAAACCAGACAAAGTGAACATTGTTATTTCAGGGATCAAAATTTAGTTATTATCATCACAATTAGTTTTATAATGTCCCATTTGTTAAGTGATATATAGAACTATCCCTATATAAAAATAGTTAATATGAAGTTAATTTATATTAGGTCTACCATGGGACCCAAAAATTACAGCACCATTTGAAGTATTTTGAAAAAGGAACAAGATGAAAAAATTGCTCCTTACATTTTCAAAATAAATGATACTCAGACATCGGAAGCTTATCTAAGAAAAGAAAGGATTACTTATGAAATTTACCAAGAAGAAAGAAAAATAATAAATGTTGGAAAAAGAAACCATCATAATGATGTATTATTAACTAATAAAAAGCAGGAATCCTTAGAAGAAAAATAATAATAAACAAATTTATTATCTATTTTATCTTTTCCTTTGGCATTTTCTCAATAAATAACAAGACTTCTAAAACAAATACTAATGTTCCATTCCAACCATGATTTAAAAAGTTCTCTTTAAAGATCAACTGTATCACGAATAATTCGAATAAGAATTTGTATTACGAATAGAAGCCCTTTAGCTTTACAAATATATCGTTTTCGAATGAATTTAATTGGATGGAATTAAGAGCGATTATGATTGGCGTATATTTAAAAATAGGAAAGAATATCGTTATTTATGTTGTTCTTTTTTTAGGGAAGGAAAAAAATGAATAAATCGAACACCAAAAGAAAGAAGAAACAAAAGCAATCGAGAAGTTGTTCTCAGATTAAAGATTGGAACCGCAATTGGCTGCAATTCAATTTCATATGTCGCAACCACAACCGTGATTCAATTTTTATGTGCCGCAATTAGTTGCAACTAGTCGCAATTAATCGAGGAGCCATCTTTATCTCAGATAAGTGTTGTTTATTTAAAAGAATGGCGGTGGTTGCGATCGCTGCCACTCATTGTCACTCTAGTTTATTTAAAAGAATGGTGGTTATCATCCTCATTATAAATAACAATGTTTGAAAATTTGCTTAAGAAAAAGACTTTTATTAATATTTAATTTTTTTTCGATAAGTAAATTTGTTTCTAATATAAATCATACCAAACCCATCATCTATTCATATTATTGAAAAAATTGAATAGATTAAAATATATAATTAATTATGTAGAAACTTTCGTTTTTTAAAAAATTCCAGAGAACTTTTCTATTTATGTATTTACTTATGTGTTTTTATTTTTATTTTTATTTTTTGTCATTTTTGAGATAAATAATCAATCAAAAACAGAATCTTTTTTTTACAATATACATAGGTAGACTTGATAAGTCGGTCCCTCGATAAGTCGGTTTTGGCCTAACTCAGCCAAAAATTTTCAGCCCTTTTTTTCCCTATTTAAAATTTCTTTATAAGTCAGCCAACCTATATAAAGTCGCGATAAGTTGTAAGTCAGCCAACCCCTCTTTGTTAGGATAAGTAAATTGTTCTCGATAAGTCAGCCTCACGTGACATTTTCATTAAATAAAAGATCTTCATTACTACTTTTAGTAACGTATGATTTTAGAATTTTATATCATACGTTATAACCTCGAACAATTATAATTGAGTCAAATCTTCAAGCATTTACATAATAAAAATTGGATTTTTAAAAAAAATGGCCCAAACAAGAAAGTCACCAGCCATTTTTAGTAAGATATTCTGAGTATTTTTCACAATTTTTTATGTTTTCTTACATACCAGTTCAAATAATGATTGTCCGAGGCCCTCGTTATTATATCTTATGATTTAGAAATTCTTGTCGCGGCGTTTTATTATTTCATTTTTGTATCATCGGGTTATATATCATTCATTGTATAATTTATCGCCTGATAATTTAGAAAGAATATCCTTATTTGTATTGTGAAAATACATTTATTTATTTTTATTATGTTTTATTGTATAATTGATTTTCCAAACTTCTGGAATTCTAATAAAAAGATTAATATAAATAATTATTGTTTTAAAAAACTATTTATTTAGAATGAAAAAAAATTTTTTTTCATATTTTATCTGTTTTATTATTTATTTGTAATTTTTATGTCATGTGCTCTCTGTAAGACGGTCTCGATAAATCGGTTCTCTCGATAAGTCAGCCAAACATGCTCAGCCATTCGCGGATGACTTAACGAATCTTTTGTAAAATTAAGATTAGCATTTTTGGTATATAATCGATTACCTAATATATTTTTTAATGATCATTATTTTTATAAAATAAACCAATCACAATGAAAGCCTGGGTGTAAAAAAAATCATATCTAATATATCTAATTCAATTCACAAAAAAGATCATTTGATTCAAAACTCTTATCAATACAATAAAACTATCACAATACTATAAATTTTTTTAGAAATATGTCTCAAGTTCAAACTTGCTTAGATTACTTTAAAAATACCAAGGATTGGAGTTTGTCAAGTTTTATTGGGGTGTGAGATGCCCTAATTAAATCAAAATTAAGTGATGTAACATAATGCCGATCAATAACAAACTTTTTTTAAAAAAAATACGAGTATATATAAAAACTATATAAAATAAAAATTCTATCAGAGCCTTCAAATAAAGAGATACAAACATGAAACCAAGGGAAATTATATAAAATATATCAAGCTTTTAAGCTATAGAGAGTTTTTTTTCTTGCCAAATAAAAAAAAATTTTTTT